>JAYRBW010009119.1:0-34829 GCA_036023295.1 Invenusta paracnida
CATTCTCCTTAGCATTAATGACTAGAGCTGCTACCATCTCTCAAGCTAATCACTGACGCTCTTGTTCTTGGCTTGACAATGCTACCGCATCGTCTAATATATGTATGTTCCATTGTTGTAAATATCATTCTTATGTGAAGTATTAGTATCTCATAAGGCAGTTTTAGTATTCAGACGTGTCAGTGTTCAGACATTTCTCTTGTATGTATAATATATTATCTTATTTGTATTTCACAACGATTACTACTATTATTTTACTATTTGATTTCCAGTAACTTTTCTTTCTTTTGACAAAATTATCTGTTTTTTTACTATTTTCAATTCCTACTTCTGTATAGTAAAATATTTTTACATAACAGAAGATCCCGTAAAACGACATCATGCACTCAGGATTAGCTCAATATGTAGGTTAATAAAATCGTAAAATAATAATTTGCGCATATATTAATGACATTTTTGACCTCTTTGGTTTCTTAGCCATTGATTTCTCCCTTTATTTTGCGAGTAGAACTTTAGCCGTGTGTTTTACCACGCGTTTTGTCATGCGTTTTTTTTCTGTGAATAAATAAATGGTATTACTTAAAATTATATATATATAACATATTACTAAAACAAAAATTTGCTACGTAATAAATTTACAGCTGACAAACGCTGAATTAAACGAGGGGGTCATATCATAAAAATGGCGGTGAGGTACTTTCCCATACGAAAAAAACAGACTGCTGAGGTGTCAAAATGAAGCCAAGAATGAGGATAATATAATAGAGTGGTCTCTTGTTTAAAACAGACGGCTGGTGTGTCAAAATGAAGCCAAGAATGAGGAGAATATATAACAGAGAGGTCCTTTGTTTAAAATAGGCGGTTAGGTACTTTCTTATTAGTCATTTAAAAAAGATAATTATTCTAATATACTACTTCATAGTATTATGATGTATGAAATATAAAGATTCTTAAATAAAGTTAATCTATTTTTTATGAGTTCTCCGCAGATTCAGTCTCAATGAATATAAATTATACCTTTCAAAATACCTATCTAAAAACGAACGTCGATAAACAAATATAGCTTTCCGCCGACTGTCAGAATAAAGTAATAACCTTAAATTACATATCCAAGACTTGATATAAATAAATATGTAAATTAGCTTTCCGAAGATTCAACAACATTTGAAAATTACGTCATAACGTTAAATTGATATATAAAACTCATAGTAATACACATTTATAGCTTTCCGCATATTCACTAATGATGTTAAAATAAGTTACAATCTTAAGCATAAAATCTAAAACACACATTTCATTAAGAAAGGTTATCCCCAGATTCAAATTAATTAATAAAAATAGATTTATAACTATTCTATATACTATTTTAGTACTATTTCTGAATGTATGAAATATAAAAATCTCATCAAGCGATATCCGAAAAAGTTCGCACATAATTTGAATAACACAGTATTTATGTAACTAATAACATTGGATTTTGTCAGTAATCTTAATCCAGAGAAACAAATTTTTAAACATATAGTAATACATAGCATACATAAATATTATTTCAGATAATTAAAAACAAAACTTAGTATTTAATGAATATAAAAAAATTATAAACTGCTGTGAACATACCCATAGGAAAGAGAACAGAAGATAATGACAAAAACCAAACATAATTAAATAAGTATTAATTCAAAAGATATACTAATTAAACAATACATATATGTAAAAAAAGATTTCGTGCGATACACCTCTATTATATTCTCTCCATTCTAGACTTCATTTTGACATGCCAGCCGTCTGTTATTTCGCATGGGAAAGTACCTAGCCGTCTGTTTTAAACAAGGGACCCCTCTATTATATTCTCTCCGTTCTTGACTTCATTTTGACACACCAGCCGTCTGTTTTTTCGCATGGGAAAGTACCTAGCCGTCTGTTTTAAACAAGAGACCACTTTATTATATTCTCCCCATTCTTGGCTTCATTTTGACACACCAGCCGTCGGTTTTAAACAAGAGACCCCTCATTTATATTCTCCTCATTCTTGGCTTCATTTTGACACCCCAGCAGTCTGTTTTTTCTCATGGGAAAGTACCTCGCCGCCATTTTCATGATGTGACCCCTCGTTTAATGCAGCGTTTGTCAGCTGTAAATTTTTCACATAGCAAATTTTTGTTTTAGTAATATGTTATATGTTATATTTATTAAGTTGTAAATATTTAATTTTAAGTTATAACATTTATTTATTCTCTGAAAAAGAACGCACGACAGAACGCGGGGCTAAAGTTCTACTCGTCTCTATTTTTAAATCTTCTTCATTTCAAGCTCGTAAGTTATTTTATAATTATTTGTGTGTATGACAGCATTGTATATGCTTAATGTGTCATGTTTTATAAACTATTTATGCTGTATATATAAATTAATACCAACTGTCATCATGGTTATACATTTAAAAGTAACATTACATACATTGATATTATCTAAGTATATTTTTATTATCTGAATTGTTTTTTAAGTATAATTAACGCCTACCTTTTCTCCCCCATCCCAGAGCGGTATTCAGCGATGAAGACCCCCTCCTCTCTCTCCGCGAAGACCCCACCATCAGTAACACTTGGGGTTGCAGTGAGACCGGCCTCTTCCACAGCTGGTTGGTGGGAAAGGTGGGCCAGTTCCTGGACACCCTGGCTGCTCAGTTGGTGCGTATGTCCTCCCCGCAGCTGACAGGAGATACTCGAGGGGAGGTCTGGCCTGCTGGTCGATATCACTCCCTCCTCGCTCAGTGCATGTACTTTGGTCTCTCCTTCAGTCGTGTCGGCTGTGACTTTCGCCCACATCTTGCGCGGCTCTTCAACACTGCCATTTATCAGCACCTCCAGGTGAGTCTTCGTTATGTGGGAATTTACTGCGTTTAGAAATTTACTGCTTACAAATTGATTTCCAGAAACGCTATAGCTTGTAGCTGTGTGGCTTACTAAAAATCGACATCTTTCTTTATAAGCTTAATAATGTTATAATGTATTATACCTCCGTGGTGTATACAATCATCTCAATTGTATCATTTTTGTGTATTGTATAAAATATGCCTGGATGCAAGGAGATTACTTAGTAATGCGTGAGATTTACTCTTCACCCTCTGTTTCTACTCCTGGTTAAAATAGTTCCTTTAATAGACTATAGGATTATAATAATAATATTTATATGTTTGATATAGCGCCCCTATATTGTTAACAATGTCAGCAGCACTTTACAGTAACTGAACGAAATGAAATAGATATAATCGAAAAAGTCTTATGAGAACATGTAGCTTTTCAAATAGGATTTAAAAAACGTGAACGTGTTAATGGCGCGTAATGAAAATGAAAGGGAGTTCCAAAGAGCTGGCGCGGCCAACGAAAAAGCCTGATCACCTGTACGTCTGGTTCTGGCTACGGGGCAGATGAATGTTAGTAGGTGCTGTTGACTGCCGAGTAGAACAGCCAGTGACATTGACAGTCACCAGATCTTCAATATATTTGGGTCCTGATTTGTGAATGGCATTGTAGGTAAAAAGAAGCACTTTAAATTGAATGCGTTTCTTAACAGGGAGCCAGTGCAACTGATGAAGTAGTGGAGATGTCGGTGTTCGCCATGGAGATTTGGTGACCAGACGTGCTGCAGAGTTTTGAACTCTTTGTAATCGGGATAGAAGTTTTCCAGAGATGTTTGTCAATACGAAATTGCAAAAATCGAGTCGGAATATTGCAAGGGCGATTACAAGATATTTGATGCAATCGGATGGGAGAACTCGAGATATACTACGTATTTGACGCAGCCAAAATAAGCATGACTTACAAACTGAAGAAATGTGTTCTTTGAAAGAGAGACATGAATCGAAGGTTATTCCTAGGTATACATTTTATTTAATCTATTTACAAGAAATATGTTAGAAATATTTCATTTTGCCTTTTTTACCTTTTGCAATTTGCATCAGAATCTTTATTTTTTTATTATGTGGTACGTAAAACTATTACGTTTTAAATTTTCTGCCTTTTGTATTTAAATAGTTTTTATATAGGTATCTTAAAAGACCAAATGCCTTTTTATCAATCCTCCAAAGTTTCTCTAAATCACAAATACTCAAAACTCCAAATTTAATCAGATAATTTGGATTCCATTTTGCATTTCACTTTTATTGTTTTAAATTTTAATAATATACTTAGTTACTTACATATCCAGCATATATTACTCCCTTAAGAATTCGGTTCAAATTTCCCTTTTATCAGTAGGAATCATGATAAGTTAGTTTTTACTTAAGTCGAGACTAATTCTTTTGGTATTATATTATTAGGTAGGTATGTTTTCCCAGAAATATACAATTAATTTCAATATGTAATTAATTTCAGTATTTAATTAATAATTATATTATGAATAAATTATTAATGTTATACAAGAATTGTAAAAATTCTACAAAAGCAAAACAATAAAATTGGAAAATTAGGTACACACTTCTGATTGGCTGAATTAATTTTTACAACCAATCATAATTTCCACATTCTTCTAACCACTCTGGTTTGGCATTTAGAGATAATCAGTCCTATGAATGAATGAAGCAAAAATAGATCCAACACAATCTAAACAACAGTTCTTTTCATTACATTAATTTGTTACATAATTTGTACCCAATTGCGTTACTCATTTGCTATATTAACGTGCTCGTTATATATTTCTCAATCCTACCACTAAAAGATAAACAAACAAGATATGATAGAAATGTTCTTGTAAGTCCCATTTATATCTGTCGTAAGCGATTTCCGAATAGTATTTCTTCACGTGAAGGGTTTAAGATATTATCGTTTTGAAGTGTGTCGATAACTACGCCATTACCTTCCAGCTAACGATGCCAATTTTTTCAGTTTTCTATGGAGGTGGCTATTTGACGTTTATAGGAATTAGTAAGCTTCTGATTGTCGTTCTGGTATCGTGGACTATTTGTTTGCCAGAGATTTCTTCGACCAGGAGAAAATTACTTTCGGAAATTTCAGAGAAGAACTTACCGAAAATTCTGTTTAAAGGTAGGTTACTGATACGTGAATTTTTCTATTGAAGTATCTGCTGGACATACGAGTAAGGACACTTTCTAAACCTTTGCAGTATAACATAATATCTTAAAGTATATATAATTAGACTATCATACCAATTTTTTATGAAAATGTTTTAATATATAGATTTGTAGATTTATTTTATTTAAACACGAAAACAGGTGTTTTTAGACTCAATAAATTGGGAAATTATGATTAATATTCAGTAAAACGCTCTTTTTATTGAAACAATTCATTTTGTTGCTATAATTACTTTGAACGTTTTAAAATAAATTAGTATGGGCATAGTAATATGCTTTTTCACATGTTATATTATATCTATAGATTCTAAAATGTTACAAATTATATTACGATTGTGTTAATCTTAAAGATGTCTTTAATTAAGTCGAAAGAAAGTTATTTTAGAAAATAGGTAGATAAACAATAAATCAACCCTCATTGTTAAATGCTTCCTTGAAAATATTCGTTCGAATGTTTAAAATGTGAACCAAAAACGTATTAGATATTCGGAAATATAATTAAGATTAATTGTTTCTTACATCTTTTTATGTCATTTATACGCGAGAAACTCAACCAAATAATATTTCTCTTTAAGGTTGAAATTTACATTCTCGTATTAGTAATAACGTAATAACATATGTTTAAGTAAATTTCAGTTTATAGATGTGTGGAATTGTAAAATTTCTCATTTTTTAAATCAAATTTAGGTCACATTAGTAATCCTTTCTGTATATATAAATAATATTAATGTCAAATGTAACCCCCTATATAGTTCTTTCTTAGTTGTAAATGACATACAAATATAGGGTATGCATTAATAAGCATTATAAAAAAATAACTACTTATCTATTTTTTCAATATATATTTAAGAAATTAGAGAAAACTTATTCCAAAAATTATAGGTGAAAGTTAGAATATATTCTTCTCCTTAAAAATATATTGGTATCACCAGAAGGGCAAATTGGAGAACTTTAGATATATGTATTTATTCACAAATTTTGAATTAGGATAATTATAGACTTTTATCCAATTGAACAAATACAGTTTATTTATTAAAATCTTAAAATCTTAAAGTAATAAAAATATATGATCAGTTTACGTATACACATATATAGGCATATATAAACATATTATTAAATAATGATATGCGTGCAATTAGGTTATTAATTAATACGAAGGAAACCAAACATTATGATTTCCCTTATAATTATCGGTTTAACACTATTGACACATATAGGTCGGCCAAATTAAACTTTATTCTTAAATGCTCAATTTTTTTCTTTGAATTTTTATATAAATGTATTAATTAATCTTTCTCTATCTGTTCCTTGAGGCTTCGTACTTATATAAACATATTTTTTGTGATAATAACTATATAGTAAAATTAAAGTCATTCCATTTATGATTATTTCTATTAAAAGGTTTTTTTAGATGATTTAGTTCAATGCAAATGAAATAAACTATCAAATTGTAAGCATCTCACATTTGGATTTTCATGCAGGTATATTTAGTCATACATATTTGTGATGTAGTACCTACCGACAAATTAGATACTATATGACATAACAGTAGAATTTAACTAAGCAGGATGTTAAGAATTGGAAGACATTTCTAGAACGAACACACTGGACGAAGCAGAAATAGCAGTGTATTTCTTAAGATAGGTACAATATGCAAATTCTAATCTACTTGCTTGATTACACAATATAATTGCAATGAAAATACAAGTCCCTTTCTTTCTGAAATATACAAACAAAAGTAAGTAGTACAACGAGAGCAGAGAGAATCGGGGTAATAAGAAGCATCTCTTTTCTGAAATGAATCTACATTTGAGAGATTGATTTGTATATTTTAGAAAGGAATCTCACTCGAGGTTAAAACATTGGAATAATTCCACACGGTGGTTTCGTAAAACGGCATTCACACTTTTTATATTACTGCACAGTATAATATATTTTAAATTGTAACTTGTTTCGCATAAAATTTATTTTCAATAAAGTCTGAAGCCAGAATTTATGCATATATAAGTTGCTGTACGAAGTGTGAAACGTATGTAATGTACTGAAAATTAAATTTTACGTTTTTAAGAATTGAAATTCAGCTTTTCAATTATGAATACTACAGCTGGCAAAATTGTTATAAGTTTTAGTTTAGTTATTTCACCTATAAGTAAAAGTCTGGTTTTTATCATGCTGTTATAATTTATATATAGTTCTCTGTTTTATATTTCCTGCTATACCATGAGAACATTTATTTAAATACTTTTTAAAGATAAATGAATTGCTTATTTTAATTTTTACTTTTTGTTAGGACAAGTAAACCAATGAAAATTTATATAAAAATGATTTACTTTAGTTATTAAATGAGCAAACTAAATTTTATATTTAGCTGTGCACATTCATACTTTTTACCAGTAATTCTCTTTTTATGCTCAATTAATTTTGTAGGCAATTAACATAATATTTTACTGTTAACTTTTTAAACATTATATATTAAAAGCCTTTCTTGTAATAAGATGATAGTTAGGCTAAATCCTTTCCGAATGTACGACAAAAAGCTTTGAATAACCATTATAATGATTTATTCATTAAATGCCGACTATTGTAAATATTTTATTTTAACATCCAACAAATATACCAACTTAGCCTTAGTATAATTTATAAGATCTTTAATGTCTTACAATTTTGTTGTACTTTTTGTCACAATGATCGTATTTATGGCATCTTAATATTATATTAAAATAAACTTTTGTGATTAGGTTTTCACTTTTTCATATTTTTTATTATAACATTTTTATTGATATTTTAAACAGAGTTTTTAACACTATAGTCAATTCTTTTAATGTATTTGTTTTTCTGCAATTTCTTAAATTCTCTTTTTATAACTTTATTTAAATTTAATATAATTTGTATTTTTGACAATAATAATAATTCGTGTAAATCATAATGTATTCGTAATGTCGTTTTAACTGAGTCTGTGATGATGTGGCTATGCTGTTATGATAAGGCAAAAAATAATAGGAAAATATGAATTAATAATGTATATAGTTTTACTAGTTATTGCCCTCAGGCCTTCTTCCAAGAAATTCTTTTTTTTTATTAATAGCTGCGTCTATAATTATTATTTGAAGGTGCAAAAATATTTTATTTATACAGGTCGCTGTGAGACTCGAAAATCCATCTGCGATCATTTGTGCTCCAATTCTTTTTTCCCTGACGATGAATACTCGTGTTATTGCCGGCCCGGTTTCCTATTGGATAAAAAAACTGGTCACATTTGTTATCCAATCAGATCATACGGAAAAGGTATGTTGCCCAAATGCACTCAATCGGTGGAAACATAGAAATATATATAAACCTGTTGTTATTGACCCATTTCTATGAGTGGAAATCATTTAAAAATTATACTAGCATTACACATATAACTATTTAATTTTGTTCACATCTTTCAATATAAATAAGTATGGTTTTTAATGCTGGCTTGTAGTATAAAATTTATCGTCTATAGTATTGAATGGTCATTAAATAATATGATGTACATATTGAAAGTTTAGTACTTCATTGAATATCACACAAAAAAGCAAAAATTATGCTGATCATTTTTTGGAACATTCATAATTAAAAATATCGCATCTACACAAAATAACGATGAATAAATTAAACATCTTTTAAAATAACAGCAGTTAAAAGTTTCTAGAAATTATTCTTTCGCTTTTATATGCATCCATGGATACCAATAAATAATTGTTTTTACTAACAATCATTAAAAAAATGAAAAAATGATAACATCTATTAAGTTTGAGATCCGTTAAACATTTAAAAAGACTCAATTTTGGCTAATACAAGTGAATACATATATGAATTAAGTCTCTCAAGCGATAAATCTTTAAATATGATAAAATATACCATTTAATACAGTCAATGTTTTAAAGAAAAATACTAAATTACTTTTCTAATGAGGTTTTTACTTAGTGCAAAAATTGAATGACATTAAGGTCATATTGTATGACTGTAAAAATTGGATTCTCAGCCTGTTACAATATATACGGATAGAAGATTGAACTGCTGTTGTTTTCTATTCGACTAGTTGTTATTTGAGGTTACCGATCTGTCTCTATTAATTAACAGATTCAGTAGACCAAGAAGGGAAATTGTTCGTCCTATGATTCCATGCATCATCCAGTGTTATGGGTAAATTATATTGACTACTAACAGTATAAACTCAATATTGGACCGATGTATAAGGTGAATCGAATTGCTAACACCTAGCTATGACTTAGAGTTTTGGTACGCCTATTACGGATTTTTTGTCAATAATTTAAAGGGTGAAATAAGTTGAGAATTGTATTCCTGTGTTTGGTGTGTAACATACATAGATGCTGACTTCTATTGTTAACTTTAATTTATTTGCACTTTCATGAATGTAGCATTGCTTCTGTATAAGCATGATTTGCCGCTGTCACATTATTGGGGGGTTGCTTACTAGGGGATTTAATTATTTAATTAATTATTTATCTCAAAAATCCGTAAGGTTTGAATCAGATAACTTAGAGGACTAAATTAGCAGCTTATGTGACATGATTTTAAATAATGGTGTATATGAAACTAACGATTTGTGAATATATGTGCAAAGAATCATCATAAATTGAAAAATAATAACCTATTAAACTACACAAGGAATTATTTATAGACATATTATTGTGAGATGTTATGTATTAACTTTTTATTAATATAAATATTTTCAAAAGTTTTACATTCGACTCAAAAATAAATTGCTAACGAGATTTATCATTTTCTATTTAATCTAATTCAAACTTATATGTATATTTTGACATACATATGATAGATGAACATATAGAAAGAATGATAGTTTAGGTAACAAATGTCGGTTTTAAACACAATAATATTTCAAGTTATAATTCTATTATTAAGCTGCAAACTTTACATCATATTTTGAGTTAAATCATACTTACTATCTCATGACGTATACTTTATAAAAATGTAAAATAAAACTGTAGAAGTCAAGTGTATTGAATGTGTAAAGCACATAGACACACACAAACTTTTTGTATTTTTACTTTCTTTCAATCTTAAATGAAAGATCCGATGTTGTCCAAGTAAAATACAACGATAAATTTTATCTTCTACTTTAATTTTGGAGTTTAATTAATTATTTAGTTAAGAACGAAACTTTCGTGTCTCAAGTAAAATGTTGTTTGCTACAACATAAAGTAAGCCATTGTTATTATTATATTGTTTCAAAGTGGTGACATTGATTTCAGATCATATAACTCTTTTTTATTAAAAATTTTATACACGTCTTACAAATACATATTATATATAAGATACATACGGGATGATATGTATATTATTTTAAAATATATAAATAAATGGAATAAATTAATGTTGGCTGTTTATGTGACTTTGGTGACAGATAATTTTCTTTTAATATTATAAAAGGTAAAATTATTCTGTTTGAACATGCATACTTTTTACATTTTTGGAGAATGGAATAAAATTGGCAGATATTTCTTTTAATTTCATAATTGGGCACGGCACGTCAATTAACAAGGAATTAGCGGATGATTAATGAAACATACTGCGAAACCTTAAGGCAACCCATCACTAATACATTTTCTGGTCAATCTTATTTTTGATACTACAATACAGTGTTCAAAGTCTAAACTAACAACAATTTTAATAGTTGACATCTCATACATTATTGGAAGTATGGTACCCTCTCCCATTATGAGTGTATAGTTCTCCGATTTTAAATTCTGTTTATTCATTTCATGATGGTTTCCGATGGTGTATGATAATGATGTGGCGTATCTATGTCGTATGCTACTCCACGGAATAACAGACTTAAAAGCATATAATTTGTGACATCAATAAGGATAGGGGGACTATTTAAGTGAGATATTGACAGTATCGTTTAGATATGTTGGTATGTATGATTAGTTTCTCATAGAGGAACACAATCACGGCAGAGGTAGATTCTTTTATTCCACTTTGACTTCCAACAATATTTGGGATTCTTTATAATGTTGTTATACGGGCAGATAATAGACTGAATACTCATTTCTATTAGGTAGCCAGATAATGAGTTGCCATATTGCTATTGACTATCTGTTATTTAAGCAGTGTTCTATGTCAACTATCAACTAAGAGCAAAATGCTGTTAGAATGAGCCAAGTGATTTCTGTCTTTATATTTCGGCGGTATGATGATAATATGAATACAGTAAATATTTAAAGAAGACCCCATGTAAAATATATTTATTTTTCTGGTGTGATATGATGGAATAAATAAGTAAATATTGTCAAGGCATCATCTAGGATGTTAACAGTTTATATAGGTGATGAGAATCCTGGTTGATTTTCCGACTGAATTAAAAAGCCGACGTATAGTACCAAAATTATTATCCAACAGAAACAATTATTATATCTACCTATATTGGGAGATAGAGAAGGTAATGACAGCAATAATAATAATTTCTAATGGCTAGTACTATTGTATAATACTGGGGGAGAACATATTTGTAGTAACACAAATTCTCATTAATACTGGGGGCTTGCATTATTATATTTTTTCATCAGTAATCAGCTCATAAGTCATGGCTTAAGTGTTGCCTATACTAATCTCAAAAATACATAGATAATGGAATATTGATTTTCAATTAGTGCTTTTATAAAAGGCGCTACCAACTAGGTTTAAAGGCTACAAATATATATGCACGTATATGCAACTATACAACTATTTATATGTAGGTATATACGCTTATACAATAGTACACATTAAGCGTTTTCCAAAAGTGGAATCGTTAACGATTTTAATGTCGCTCTTTAGGAATCGTTCGGCGTTACCATAGAAATTAGTAGGTTTTGTATCCGATTCCCAACACGCCTAGCTCTGCCAGTGTCCAAATTGAAGCGCGAACATAAATTTGAATATGTATATCAATAAAATAGTTAGTTTGAGTTTTAAAGAAAGTTATTTGCATGAATAATATTTACTTTCTTCGTTTTTGTAATGATTTACTAATTCATTTAAATTGTTTAGTCTACATCGCTTTGCTTTAAAATATAATTTTCATTTTGATGCTCCATTTTAATTAAAGAGCGACAAAAAATCGCTCATTTAAAAGTTTCACGATTCCTGAAAAAAAAAAATACGAGCGTTTCTGTATAATGATTCCACTTTTAGAAAACGCTCGTTGTATGCATATCTTAATATATATAGATATACCACACAGATGACAGCAATAGACATTTAATTCCAACTGGTAGTTTAAACGTAAACAATTGAAATATAATGTATATTAGCTTAAAGAGGTTTTTACCCTAATCGTTTATTGACAGTATTATGCAAATGAATTAATTAAAGTGTTTGAAATTAAATTAAGGCTATACATTATTTATAATGATAAAAATGAAGCCAACATTGATACATTTTTTTAAAATATTGGTATGCAAGTGTTTTAACAATTTAAACAAATGTTTAAGAAGATTAATTTTATAAATTTAATTGTGACAAGAATACAAATTACAAAAAGAATATTTGGAAGAGATTGACAAAATTTATTTGGAAAGGATTATCTTCCTAAACCAATGTCAGAAAATAGGCACCTATTAACATTTCTTTCATGTATACTATTAAGTATAGAATTATGTTTTCATAATAATTAAATAGTTTTGAAGCTACTTTATGTAAATGAATAATGAAATGTAATTTGTGTACTAATTAAAAGGTAGTATGAACTATCTATTTTGGAAGGAAACGATTATTTAAAGTAATCAACATTTATTTACACATTTATTACTAGACTTATACCAATTTCTATAAATTAATTATGAATTAGAAAGCAAGGTATCTTATTAAATGTATAATTTTTAAATTGAAAAGGGTATTTTCCTAGTTTCATTAATCAGTACAGTGGAGTTGTTCCATTAACACAAAAATAATTAATTGAAAGGGTAAATATAACAAATATGACTATATAAATTAACTGCCACGTAGATAGTTCACCAATTAAAAATGGCCTCCAATTAAATCACAATGTTGTTTTTATGTATTTAGGAAAGAAATAACAATCCTCGCGTTAATTTATTTGTAAACATTGTTATCTAAATGAAAATGATAATGACGCTGCTGTAATATTTTTGGTGCACCAGTCAATAAAATCCTTTTCACATCGTCTCTTACCTCCATTTATACCTTCAACCCTTTCTAACGCACAGGAGTATCCACAGAAACGTAGCATCATCGCCCACCAAGCTGTTTCTTCCAAATATTTCTTTTTGAGGAAAACAACAGCTTGGTTTGATTTTGCTCACTAATCGGTTAGTAGTAGTTTTAGTATATATGGCAATACGAGAAGCAAGTGTTTCTCTCTTGCTAATCAGAACAGAAAATTAATATTTCAGTTACAATAAACGGGTAGCATAGTGTTCTGTTTGTCTAATATCCAATTCGTTTCTAACTTCTCACTCTTGACTTCTGACGAACATGTGAAAAGGGGGTTTTTCAACCAATCTCTCGACGGTTTCTCTGCTTTTTATATATGAGCACAGTTGGGAGAAGTGACTTAACTTTGAGTTTCGAGATCACTCCTCCTTGTGTATTTCTCGTTGCTGACTCTCTCAACTGATTTCTGTCTACATATGCCTGGACTCTTCCCTCTCTCTCTTTTGAACAGATTAGTTGGCGGCCGGAGAAAATGAAAAAAAAATTAAAACGACGCAAATTTTGGAGTGAGGAGAGAAAAGGAGAAGAGAAGTAAATTTGTGATGTTTGTTGTTGAATCTTTCTAGTGGCACAGCAAAGAGGATGATCGGGTGTCGCTTGTGCTTGTGGAGAATCTAAATTTCTACTTTTTGTGTTTCTCGCCCCAGCTTTCCTCATCAGCAAGAGGACATTATAGCATACAATCAAGAAACATCTCTTGTTAGGTCCTAGGTTGTTGTTTATTCGTAGAAGTCAGTAACTAATTCGTAATTTTCTGGGAAAAAATGCGACTAAAGGAGTATCAATAAAACCGTGCAGAGGTACTCAATTCCCCTTTTGTAGGAAAGAGGGGTGAAATCTGCAGAGCAGAAATCTACAGATTGGGTTGGATATAGACTCACGGAAGACTCCAGTTAGACTCAGGGTTCAGATCCCAGTTACAGACCTAATTCATTATGAAAATCCAAGAAAATTTATGCGTATATACAACAGCGGTTCTTCATTTCCTTTTTTTATTGTACATAGTTCCTGGAACAACATCAAGGTTTAGGAAAGGTTAGAAAAGTCATTTGCGGATTGAATTTGCATTATCTACAATTTATATGATTTCCGATACTCATACATGAGGTTAATATATTTCGTAATTCCTTTCATAAATTCACCTTTTCTTATTATCTTAAAAGCAGTCTCGTTTGACTAGTTTCCTTGATTGTGGAAGATTGGATCAAAATGCTTTTATACATTAGCTATTTTTTTTTAATATGCGACAGAAAACATATCCTTATCCTTAAACACAGTCTAATCGGTAAGTCCACTTCTGAAGCTAATATGGAGTATATTTGGAGTAAACAGGTTGTCAGTGGTACAATTCGAAGAGAATTCTTAAGTCCTACTGGTTTCGCAATTTAGAAAATATTTTTTAGTATATTGGATATAATATGTTTTTAGTTATCATATAAATCATAAACATTCGATTTTTAATTCACTTGAAAATATCACAATTTTATATATATTTCGTTAAATTGTCATGTATTGAATTTTTCTAAACGGAAGAGCAACTCATTTAAACCCTTTTAAAATATCGACAGTGAATAATTGCAATAAATGCTAAAAATTAAAAAGAAAAACAATTCAGATATATAAGTCATGCAAAACGTAATTTTTAATATCCTAATACTGTTTAAGAATACTGTTTAACTATCTGGTGCATTTTTACAAACAATTAATTTTGGCGAGCATTACTAAAATCACAAGTATTGTTAATAATTATTAATACATTCATGTTTTAAAAAATACATTTTCCAAATCAGTTTATCAGATATTTATGCATTTTTTATTTGCAAACATTTTGCTTATAATTACTGTGATAATGTGTATTCACCAAGATTATAAAGTTGATTTACTTTCAAATTTTCAACATTGGTATAACAAATTATTACTTTGGTAAATAATCTTAGACGATTTATTTGATTATTAAAATGCGTTTTTAAAAAATTTTAATTTAAGGTGTCTTTCTATGAATCGAAAAAATCAAGAAAATTTTAAATATATTGTGCGTCAGGAAAATCATCTACTTCAAATTAAAACACTCTATAATGACATTGCCCTTTTCTATATAATTTCAAACTGTAATTAAAAGTTTTAATAATATAATAATTTAACAATTTGCTTGACATATTCAATTCGCAATTATTGTCTCAATACTTTAATGTCAGTTAGTACTTTTATCGTAAAATGCAATGTTTAATCCATTTATTCTGAATTTCTGAAAAAATAAGTTGCAACAAACTGTATATTTCTATAACAATTGCTTGTATAAATAATTTCTTACGACACCAATACCTTGTTTCTTTTCCTTGATGTAAGGCAAAAATAATTACTTGCGCACTCTAAATTATCTACCTTATACTCCTGCCTTTCGCAATACTCTTATCAAAGTTTATGAATCTCTAATGTTCCCTTCAGTCACTTATTTAATCTTTTGAAAGGAATAATTAATGTCAAATGTGAGTCAGTAAAGTTTAGCTTTAAAATGAATATTAAAAATTATATAGCATGACCCATAAAAGAGATAACTATTTTTTGCTGTTGTGTCAGATTTTGGAAATATTAAATTATATTTTGTTTAAGATTACAATTTGAATAGTAATGTTAAAATTTCTACATTTAGAAATATTTTTCAATAAGTATTTTATAGTTTCAATTACGAAACACTTTCAAAATGTTTTAGCTTTAAATAAATAGTATTAAAATACCCATTATTTTAGTAAATATTTTCCCATATAATGCATTTCGACCGTGTTCATAAATAAACTGATATATAGATACGAAATACATAAAGTGGAATCTTCGAAGATCTAATATTAATATTGATTATTTACTAACAATATATGTTTATATTCTGTCGATTTTGTAGAAACTATGTAAAAAAGAATATATTAAGATAGAATTAAATGATGACATACACGTAACAACATTGACATTAACAATAGAAAACAAAACATATTCACTGTCAAAATAATAAATAATATGAATATGTTAATTTTCGAAAGCTATTTTTCTTTTGATGTATTAAAAATGTTGAATTTCACCTATATTTTGTAATGATATTATTAATTTAAATTTTCCTTTTCATTTAGAGTATTTTGAAAATTTGCAGGCAACAAAATACATCATAATCATAACCTTATTAATACAATTAGAAATATATTGTTATTTATACAATACTTAAATCGACATACAATATTTATATATAAGAAACAAATTATAGCAAATTACGAAGTTAAGCAAAAACTTGTTTTAGGGTATAAACGAACTCAATAATTGTTAAAATAGAAGATATAATTTATATTTATATTATATAATTAATATATTGTTTTTGTTATACTAATTAGAAAATCCTAGCCTCTTTAATAATATTTACATTAGTAATCTTTTGAGGCACTAGAATTCAGCCTATTTATAAGTAATAACCGAATTTAATAATTAACCTTTTTGTTGTTCATAAAATGACTTCATCTAATTGATCATTAAATCATTAACCAGTTAAAGACATTTTATAGATACAAAATTTCTTCTAAATATACAGGTATAACAGCATCAATAATTTATTTATTATATGGTTTCCTTTCTGGTAAGTTATATTGTTGCATTAAAGACCAGTTGGAAGATTTACAGGGTTGAGTAAAATATCAGAAAACTGCTAATGTGTGATTCTATTCATACTACTTGTAATTGCAATGAAACATAATAATATGCATTTTATGTAAACGTAAAAAGGTTTGCCGTATATAATAAATTATTGTTCGTTTTAGATTTTGAAAAATGTATTTACTTTAATTATATTAAAAATATAATAATGGAATAACTTAATAATTTGTTAAGCATGTGTCATTAGATATAAACACAGCAAAGAATAATGTTTATAGAAACGATTCGAATCTGAAATTAAAAAATCAATCAAGACAAGCTTTTCATGACATAAATTTCCAAACCACATATGTATACATATTTTCAAATTCTGAACTAGTAGTAAATAATGCAGTTCTAAAACCTGATTGCATTAAAAATATAAGTTCAAAACAATTTAATGTAATTTGAATAGTTCGTGTAATAAATTATATAATTTTCACCTATGAAGTCACTAGAAACATGAATTAAATATTAATAGAAGTTAATTGTTCGAGGTTCTAGAGTCGTGTTCACATTAAGGATGAAATGCCCAAACCATCTCAAATTTAGAAACTGCTCCAAACTTTAGGGATCAATTTCCAACTTGATAATAAGTATAAAATTAAATACTTCCATTGAATTCTGTTGAATTACACCGTGAACAATAAGGACAGCCCAACTCTGTCAGTCTTTAATAGATGATAAAACATCTGCAGGAGTATCTCAAGTCAGGATCACTTTTCCAGCCTGTGTAGCGCAGTGGATAGCGCATTGAGCTGAGATATCGAAGGCCCCAGGATCTATCCTCGGTCTGGGTCAGAATGTTTGACTCTGCTGGAAATTGACTAGAGATATTTCAGTAACACGTCTAGACAGTCTCCGCGTCATCAGGGGCCTCCATGGCTTCGAGCTGTCACGATCTACCTCATGGTTTGCTTTCTGGTGTCTGGTAGCTCGTCTGTCCGACTACCAAAAGATGATGTCAGAGTTGTAACGAAGACCTCTAGTTATGATATTTCACTAGTCACCATGGCTAATGTAACTCTCCAAGTGGACCCCAGAGTTGCAAAACCAGGACAGGAAGGTGCAATGACATCTACCCGGTGTGTTGTGCTGACCTCGAGTAGGATGAAAGCCCGAAAAGGAATAAATGAATGTCAACTTGCCCACGCTCCCAAAGGAGACAGATCTCTGATGGAATGCGGGAAATGAAAAACAACACAAAAACCACTTTTACATTTTCCTTTAAGACGAAACCATTTTAGTAGCTTACAAGAACATTTTAGCTTTATTTTACTCTCATGATTGAAATATATAAAATAATATATAATAACTAAGTTATTATGATTATAAATTTTTATATAAATACTCTATTTTTCTAATTATTTTGCTAAGGTACCAAGAATGACAAACATTCTTCCAGGTACAAAAGTGACATTCCATTTTTTACTTTGTCGTCCAGATATCGTTAATCACTAATATATCTCGTCTGTAATATTTATATTCAATTATAGTGATGGGAACCTATAATTCAATTCTTCTGTCTCGTGTAAAAACCACTGAATAAAACCTCTTATGTAAATAATAAGACTAAATTTTCAGGAGAGTTTGGCTAATTTATGTATAGGTACTCATTTGTTGATGTGCATATATGTACTTTATTCAACAGAAAAAATAATACATCTTGTACTCATCTATAAGATATTAAAAAAATGACACCATTTAATTTCAACAATATTTTAGTATCAATACAGCAATATATTTTGCACGATATAGAATGCCATTTTTGGAATGTACATACATAAAAGTAGATCTACAAAGTTTAATTTATAATGATGGGAAAACTTATTTTTTATTTTGTTTAAGAATAGTGGTGAATAATTATCAGCAGTAAAATAATATAAACTAACAATATACTAGTTTTAAATTGAAAGAATATATACAAATTTTAAGCAATCGATATATTGTGAGTAAATATTATTTCTATACTCATGATAGATCAATTAAAAGATAATTTGTCAGGGAAGTTATTTTAATGCATATGCTTATAATAATAATAATATTAATTTATTCCTACAAGTTTTTTTATTAAACTAAGGGCAATAAACTATAAAAATGTATATATTTACTCGAAGTTAATTACATTTATCATAATTTATATTTGAAACTGCTCTCTTTCACTTCTTCGTCGAGGATTTCTAAATAATCTAGTTTTTTCATATATACAATCATCTTTCACTGTTAAATAATAATAATAAAGGTGTTTATTCAAATACTTCAGTAATTAATTGTTAAAATCACAACCGTTTTAAAGACTCATAAATTCATAATTTAGAATGCCTTTTAACTCAAAATAGTATACAAAGTAATACGATTATATATATATTTATATGATTTATACATTGACTAAATCTATTTACATAATGTGATATATTGATATATCTTTCAATACAAATCATTAACTTATATTGCCACGAATTACATATTTTTATTTCAATTCTGCTATCTGTGATCTAAGTTACTTCACTTTTTTATTAATATATCAAGAGAGTTACTACTTAATAATATATTGGACAAAGGGAATAAAAAATATATGAGTTCATTCACAATTAAACGTTTCAAACCTGCAAAAACAATAAAACAATAATAATAAAAAGATGCCCCTCTATTTATGGGGTTGACTGGTTTTGAATGCAAGGTATATTTATAAAAGCAACTAAGATGCGTGTATCGGCTGAGCTAATTAGATCACCACCATGAATTATTTATTTAAACCATTAATCCATTTTAGTAGAGTGCCTCAATTTCATGCTATACCATCAAAACATCAGCAAACTTAAGGGGCTAGTTCTGCTGTTAGTCAGTTCTTTTAGTTAGGTAGTTAGAGGTACAAAAGAAAACTGGAAATATCATATTGTGAGGCTCCATCTGTAAGGCAGTATATATGTAGGTATATACATGTTTGAATAGTCGGAAATCCAGATAACTTTCAGCAGAGATAAAAAGCGACCAATGCAAATATATCTTTTATCATTTATTGTATTTTTTTCTAGACGCGTTTGTTATAATGAAATCATGGTGGTAAAGAGAGTTTGCTAATTTGGCGAAACACTCTCACAAACTTGAAATATTAAACTGATCGATTTTGGGATATATTCACGTATAATGGTTGAAATATATCGAACACTTGTCATTTTTAATTTCTATGCAAAAGTAATGACTTTTTCTAATTAACTTTTCTACAAAGGACGTAGAATTTACTTTTAATCGAGTTTAAGTGAAATATATTTGATATAATTTACATTCTCAATAGTTAAGATCAATTAACACTATTAGTAGCTTGTAAATATAATATCTACATCGGGGTGCTTGTCTAACTTTAACCCCCCTCCATACCGGGCTATTTGAAGCATCCATATTCCTATAATGTTCAAGCTTCCTGGTGAAGTAGAGTTTCGAAACTTGGTATATAGGTAAACGAGAATGTTTTGTAACATATTCCATTGAAAATAACAGAAGAAAAAAATTATAGGAAAGAAATTAAACTAAAAAGTTTTGAAAAAAATCCAGAAAATTGTTTCTATTAGAACAAAATTGTTTTTGTTAAAAATAGCAATGTATCACAAATATGATAGTATAATATCTAAAACAATAATTTATTTTTATTAAGTATCCAAAAAATAAAAGAATTTTATTGATTTTTTTACATAAACGTTTTTTTTACCAAGGTCAAGAGACCACTGCACCCCTTAGAGGGGGGGGGGGTTACAGTAGTGAATATAGCACAAAAGTAATTAAACTATATTTTAGGAAAGTCACGGAAGCTTATATTGTACAATTTGTTAATTTTATAATCACAACAATGCGTATTAATGCAATGAAAATTATACTAATTAAATATCTATCTACCATTTCAAATGCATATACACATATAATCTAGGGTGATTTCAAATTATTTATTGCCATTAATATTAATCTCTTTATATTTATTATAAGCGATTTGTTTTGTTTAAATGTAACATACTTTTAAGGTACAAATCAATAATTGTAGGAGATATTTCGCACAGATTCTTAATGTTAATAAAATTGCATTAGATATTTTATATTATTACTTTTGAAATACAGAAGAAAAAATAAAATTCATACAATTTCCTTTAACATTGTGTCAATTGTACCGAGGTGATTTTATAACACATATAGTGTATTGTCTATAATGCATCATGTATCATGTATGGCGTATATTTTTACTCAAAAGTCACAAATTCTGTGATTAAGTAGGTATGTAGTATTATAGAAACTGAAATCCTGGCACTTTACTTAACACTGAGAACGACATCCATAAAAATTATGAGCAGGCAAAATGTTGTACCCTCACGTGAGAGACACAGTACATTTGGGGGCAAGGTAAAATGCTGTAAAGCATGAGGTAACTGATTTCCCAGCTGACATAGCACCTCCTCCCCCTTTTTGTACAAAATAAAATAAGAAAGGATCACTTAAGACCTTCATGTGTGTTTAGTCTGAATGAGGTATATTCTGTTATAGTCACACTTTGCCCTCTTGATCGTGACTTGTTGTCTGGATATAAAGGAAAGAGGAGGATTCTTTTCATTACATGTGTCCCGAATTAAATGAAATATAAAACATATTGAAAGAAAGAAATTAAAATATTAGTGAGAGAAATTTCTTCGAGAACACCCTAACAGCATGGCATATAGTAATTCCCCTTTGTTTTATTGATGTGTTGGTTTATGAATGTTGGTATATTCATTTGAACTCCAGTTTGTGTCGTAATTGTCAAAAGTCTTTTGATTCAATTCAATTAAACGAAAACCTATAAGAAACATTATTATAAACACATGATATATATACATATTATAATATATTACTTATTACTTTCATTAAAGATAATGAATAATAAATATTTAACAGTTTAAATTAATGATAAAAGTATATATTGATTATTATGTAAGCTCATTAATAAATGGCTAAATGTGTCATTCCTATTTACATCATGATTAAATTTATTAAATTTAAATAAATTTATAATTATAATTTTTATACTTATTCTTGCGATATATTTAATCGTTAATAGTGAAAAAAATTAACAATAACAGCTCGACAATTTTATAATATTTTGTATTTCTATAAATATTTGAAAGTATGGTCAGTTAAGTAGAAAATGATAAAAAAATGAATTAAAACATGTTTTGCATATTTCAGACAATTAAGCTCAGTTTAACTAATTAAAGGATAACAATTTAGTGCGTCCATAATGCATCAATAACTATAGATCCATAGTAAAATTGTATTATGTGTTTAGTCCGAAGCCGATAAACCATACATTTATTAATTAATTTAGATATTACCTTTACAGCAACTTAATAAAATATAATCATGTTAAAATTTCGATCATTGGATATTCAATATATCTTGAAGTCATCAGCCATTTTATACATAAATTATTTTATATTATAATGTTCACAAAAATATCATAAATATTTAACAAAACTATCGACTTTTCAGATTAACAGACATGATTTCGTTCACTCTTCTTAATGCAGATATTAAATGTGAATTACAAGATAGATAGACTATAATATTGATCGATAAAAATCATCAAGTGTCGTTTCCGGTGAGTACAGAGCAAAGAAGAGGGTATAATTTATGACCGACTATAAAGTCCGGTTTCAGGGAATAATACCGTGAAATTGGGGAAGAAAATTAAAGAGACCTGATCAGCTATAGAAAGGTAGCTTTGGGATGAATATTGGACTGGAACACTCGTATAAAAATGAGTCGCGCTAATAAGAGTCACAGACGCATTCACGTATTTATCCTAAATTATCGTTCGGAATTCCGGAACCTAGAGGCCTAAATGGGTCTTCCGTTAAGGACACGACTACTTACATCAACTGTTGACAGGACAATAATAAGACTGTTGTGTGTGGGGTGGAAACTAATGACTAACTCTACTATCACCGGGTGGTTATCGGAGTTGTCTGGGTTTTCTATTTCTTTTCATCAATTCTTGAAGATTGGCAACAATGTCGGGGCGTAATTAGAACACATGTAAAAATAATTAATTGATGGTTCAGATTCAAGATAGGAATATATCTATTTTTGATTGAGACTTTTGTTGACTGGCGCCAATCTTTGTATCAATAATAATCATTGGATATTTAGTTTAGGAATAAAAAAAATTATTTCTTCACATATTGATTGAAATATAGAATATATATGTTTCTGTATTTTTTAATTTTAGAATATCAATAGCATTGTTTTTGTTTATGAGTTTTATATAGTTAAGTATATATCTATATATGTATAACTAAAAACGAAAAAGGCTGAAAAAGAATGTTTAAAAATGAAATAATTAACAGAGGGTTTATTTTGTTTAATTTTGGTAGATTGTAAAATATTTTAAGTTTATTAATTAGAAAAGTATTATTTAGTTAATAACCTAAAACAAAAATAAATTATATTACTATGTAAACGAATAGATTTGACCTATTCAAATAAAATTGTATAGCTCATTTTTCATTTGGGTTAGCAAAACATTCAAACAGGCTAAATTCTATATCCTCAATCTAAATGGTTTCTGAAAGAATATGAGAATTCGAACAATACATATTCGATTTATTTGAGATAATTCTGTGTGGCGGAAAAAATAACATAAAATCAGTAGATGCTCTTGTTTAAATATTGTCCGAAAATACATTAATTGAATGTTACAATAAATAAAGTCATATTTATAGGAATACTATCAACAAATACTATTTTATAGTACATATTTTTCAACAGAAGACAAAGAATCCACATTGAAAGCGGCTGTAGGCGCAGGCCCACCTGAGCTGGAAATGGAAATTTTCATCGGAGGTAACAATCTCAATCTAGAGAAGGAGAAAAGTGATGATGCTGAACACAAGCTACCGGTCACAGCTAAAACAACAAAGCATCCAAATAGTAGTCCGAAGACCAATGTAGACAAGGGTTCGAGCGAAGTAAGCCGGAAGCCCCAGACTCTCCAACGGACCCGGCGATACACGAAGCGACGAATCACCACCCGGTCTGCCGACTCGGAACTTTTAATGCGAACATCGCGACAGCCAATGAATCATCACTGCACGGCCAATGACTGTCAGAACGGGGGCGTGTGTCGATCAGATCCAATGAAGAGTCGACCCATCTACTGCCTCTGTCCATTGGGGTTCACGGGTCTCCAGTGTGAAAAAGGTAGGACGTTGCGAGGAGTGTTCTCTCTCCTAAAATATTGATTGAGCTTTCTGGGTTTTTTGGAGAGTGTGTTTCATTCTCTTTTGTGATGCTTTTTTTCTAACTGGCTATTTTAAATATGCCCACGTTTTGATAACTTTTATTGTAAAAATTTATTTAACATATGAAAATATATATATACACACACACATACATATATGTATATATATTTATTTTATTAAGGTATTTGATACCGTAAATTAATATTGCTTGTCATAGATTTAATAGTCTAGGCTACTATGAGTAACTAAAACTCAATTTATTTTTTTAAATAAATTATTTATTACCAAGTCTTTATATTATTTTTAGAGCTTTGTAGTATGCGTGTATGTATATATATATCTATTTGTGTGTTGTGGGTGTATTATACGTTGAAGTAAATATTTTTATGGAGCTTTTATTTTCCCATTTTATAGCATAATACTTTGCCAAAAAACATGACTATACATTTAAAGCCTTTGAAAAGCACATGTATTTTTAATGTTTATTTAATGAAAAAGGGGGGAGTGTGTATTCTCGTATAAAGACGTATAATCATTGATCTTTTAACTCTAAGACTTAGTAAAACAAAGTATCTTACGTATCTTAGTATCTTACGACGTGGAGTTGAATGACCAATTTAATCATCTCTCAATAGGATAGTTATGGTATTAAATTCCTCTTTCAGGTGTTTCCATTTTTTCCGCGGAGCATATTTTTAATGCCTTTTCTTTGATGCCTTTCGTCATCTTATTTAAACGAATACAAAGTCGTCGCTCGTTGGTTGGGCGGACTAGGTATCTACCTATTTTTGCTCTATAGTAAGTAGCAACTCGAAAACTGGGCAAGTTTCTGAGAGGATTAACGCCACCAAAACTCTCTAACTGGGCAGGAATCATCTCCCAGGAGAGACCATCCAGTTCGACCAGACCGACTGAACATTTAGATGGAAAGAGAGGGAAGGAGAATCTGTGAGGTCTAAGGGATAAAACTGAATCGTTGGATAGAAAGGAAAAAGGATATGCAACATACTGTGACGAAGTAAAAAAGAAAGAGAGAGAGAGAGAGAACGATAAATATCAAATTTGACCTCTCATACTTTTCGTCGTCCACCCTTCTTCCCTCCGTCCTGTATTTCTTCTTCATAACAGTGCTATACAGTAGGTATTTGTGACACTTTATAGAAAGAAAAAAGGCAATCTGCGTTGTTGGAACGCGCGAAATATTGCAGCGGCAATTGTAACCCGAACAAAACGATATAGAGTGAAAGCTGATCTTGAATTTTGCAAGCAATTGAAGTCAGTATAATATACATATATCATAGACTCGTAGGTATATATCCAAAATCTCATTTCTGCATATATATGTAGATACACACATACATACAATAGCGAAACTGAGATTGAGAAAGAATAAAAAATTGACACATTTGCTCTTTCTCTCTTGGCTTTTGTAAAACGTATTGTATTCTAATGCTGCCTGTAATTTCTCCGGAGTGCATTTTCTTCTTTTATTTCCTTCTATAAGTATTTTATTTCTCACTATTAAAGAGACATTCCTTGTCTGTCTATTTTTTCTTCCTCGATTGTTTGCTCCTAAGTGTCGGGATAAAGCCATAAATCGTTTTGCATTATTAAATTATACTGCTCTGCTTTGTCTGTGATAGAGTTAACTTGAGCTATTTTTTTTCATAATTTACGAATTATTTGTATTGACGGCAATGCCATGATTGATGTACTTTATTCATTTTCAAATTTTCCAAGCGTGTCAAAAAATATATATATATCCCGATATAATGAATTTGTAATTAGCATATATATATGCAATGTTGTCGCATATAGATTTACATTAATACACGTTGTTTTATTTTTTTCCATTTTTTTAACAATTATGTTGTAAAATTTGTTTTACAGAAGCAAAATCCATCAAATATCCAGAATTTGAACTAGAAGGGGGTTATCTGAAATTTATGCCTCGTGGCTATCGAGATGATGAATTTCGAATCACACTGGAAATTCGACCTGGTGTAAGGAAAGCCGTACTACTCTACCAGCGATCTTTTTTCAATCAGGTTTTTCTGCTGGCTATTGAAGATGGTATTGTGGTCTTTCGGTGAGTGATTTATCTTTGTACATAACTGGATATGCGGTAACTATTTATTGTATATCTAAATAGATATTTCGTGGCACATAGATACATATAATATACCTATGTATATAGATATATATGTTGTGGTATATACTTTAGCTATACCAAAAATGTCAAGTAAATTGGTTTAAAAAAATCACAGTTTTATTAGATTGAAATGCCCAAATACTATTGCTGCTTTTACTGGCATATTAGTGTTACAGAGGTACATATTTTTGCATATGTTAGAGTCAAAAGAGGCCATTTTTAAAGAAAGGCCTATTAGATAAAACAATATTGAATACGTAATTATTTTATTTTATTTAGTTCATGCATCTATTTATAAATTGTATTTAATACATCTGGTTACTGACTGACATCCACTATTTTCAGATATAAATTAATATTTTATTTCTAATCGTAAATACGTTCAATGTTCAAAACAAACAGTAAATTTTATATTACACAATTACATTTATGCATACATTTTGAAACTATATACATACACAATTTCCTTATTAACAAGACAATTTTACTTAAAAATATCAACAAAATTGTTTTTACGAGACTTCAATGTGCTTGTTAAATAAATTTAATTTAAAACAAACGGACATTGCAATTACATATTACAATTTATACAAACGTATAATTGCATTATGAGTCATATACAATTTCTTCTGAACTTTATTTGTTTAACACTATATATACACATATTAAAACTTTAAAAACATTGAACATTTTTCGGTATAATGATAAGTTTACCCTTTTGGCATTATGTACTTCCTTCCAATTAGAACTTTCCGCTAGTATTTTAAACTTTCAATGTAATGAAATAAGTGGCGCTTCTTAAAGTTTCGATCTCTATCGCGTAGCTACAAAATATTTCAATTAATTTAGCATGTGATGTGAAAGATATTTTTCTGCATCGTTTCACCGTAACTAACAATACGGGTCAGTGACTTTAAATTTCAGTGCTAAAACGTTCATTATAGCAAGAGCATAATATTTTTTCAATGTTTATAGTTTCGTACAAATCGATTTTATTATCCAGAGTGTCTATATCAACAAATACTTTTACCATGTTGTTGTGTTTCTGTCCTAAATTATTTTTAAATAGGGTTTACATTTATAAAATAAGGATTTGACAATTAAACATTCCACGTTATAAAAGGGTACTAACACATTGAAAGTTTTATAATTGAATATAATATTTCTAGTTGAGCAATTTAAAAGAGAAGTCAATTTTTGTGATATATATGTATATACGTATGCTTATTGCTTATGCATACACAGATCAGTTGATTGTGATGCTCAGAAATAGACTTTTCTCTACAAAGGTGGAGCTAAAAACCGAAAGCTACGAGAGTTGTGAGATCAAATGAATAAAAATCGAAACCTATTTAGGGAATCAAAAGGGTAAAATGAGGCAAAAAGAATATACCTAACAAAAAAGAAATTTGTTTAATTAACACTTATGTAGAGTAATTTGTCCTATTATACTTTATTAGTAGTTTGTTCACACACTTTTCTTGATTCTAAAATAAATTAGATTGATATTTAATTTGAACATATAATTCTTTATAATTATTATTTTTATGTTCCTATTTATATAAGTTTTTATCATGTTTTAAGATCATTTGTATGTTCTTCTACAACTGCATTAGTGACTCGTTGCAACTTCATCTGCCTTAAAATGTTAATAAATGTATACTTGAATATATGTACAACTATTTATTTCTACAAAAAAAACTGTTTCGATAAATAATATCCAAATTACACGTAAATATCCTCAACTGTTTGTAAATTAGCGCAATTTTCATGGTTAGGGGTGTTTTCACATAAATTTCTATTTGCTTTTAGCGCACTGCATGTTTAATATAGACAGAGTTTAGTTTCATTTCTATGGAAAACAATTGAGAATGTCATAATCACTTTTGGACTTTCGTCTTATTTTCTAATTTAAAATAAACTTGTCATTTTTATTTACTTCGCTAAGTATCGTGTCAACATTAGGGTGATATCAATGGTTTGATTCACGACATCATTCGCTAAGTGAATAGTAGTAGTATGCATTATTTAAGCTACCATTCTAAAATTGCAGCCATTAAAGTAAATAAGCTATAATCAATTCCTATTCATGTTTATCACCAACATATATGTAAGATTATTAGGTCAATCCGGCCAATGCCAACGTATTGATTGAATCACCTCTATTGTTTTCTCGGCGATACCGGTGTAACTCATGTAACTCCAGATCATAACTAATCCAGCTGCTTAGTGAATTCAGTTTGTCAGATATATACATTTTCAATTATATTGATTTAGGTTACCAATAATTTCATTAGTGACAAAGTAAAATTTAACTTCGCTTATTAAATGTACAGTTGATGTGATAATTATAGCTTTTACAAATTAATACTATTAATACAAATTAGTAATACACGTTTTACGCCACGATGCATTATTTAGAAATCAAAATCAGCCCATTGGTGAGTGTAGAAGTGAAAATCAGTAGAATCCTGCCTTTTTATATAATTTAAATACCCGTAAATGATCTAATTATATTTCACTTTTTTTGTTTATTTTTAAATATATAAATGCTAATATTTTGTATATCATCAACAATATATATATTTATATTAGTCATTAATTACAATTAAAATTTTATCTAAAATTTCATTAATAATTTTAATTTATCATATTTTTTTAAAATCGACCGAGCTTAATACATCCACGAAGTATTGTTTTTACAAAACTTACCTCATCATATTGCATTACCACACCCTATATACCTATAATATACGTATAATTCTTTATTTTGGTATACCTAATTATAATATTTAAATATAGCTTAAAAATATTGCTGTCACATACTATTACCGTCTCCGGTCTAGGTGTGGTAAGGGAAACATAATGGCATGACACATTTTATAATATTTGAAACATTTGAAAGACAATATATACCTACTTGTACATACTTACGAAACAGTCAATGTCTAGGAATATTTATTTGTTTAGCAATTTTTCCATATTATTATGTTACGAGTTTTTCTTATAGATTACATGGAAAGTTGATATTGGTCTGTAATTTTCAGGTTTTGTTTTATCTCCTTGTTTTAATATATAGGTTTTACTTTTTCTACTTTTAAGATCTCTGGGTATTTTGCAGTTGAGTAAGATATATTGATTAATTCAGTTATAATTTCACTCAGTTCTTTCTTTATTATTTTATAGTTTAAATTTGGTAAATTGTCAGTTCCACTTGTTTTCTTATTTCGTAAATTATTTATAATAATGAAAACACCAACATATATTATAAAGCTTAAATATTGAACATAACCGGATTACTAACATCTTTGAACATTCATGATTCCAAAAAGCTGCATAGAATCATTTACAGGCAAAAAATTCAGTCACTTCGTGAAATCCATGAAATCGTAAAAACTTTGCATAATAAGATTCAATAAAAAATGTTTTTAGTGAAAATAATTATTATTTCTTCGCAAATTTTAGATCAATTAAAAACAATTAAAAACAATGGGTAAAAATTTAATGATAATTTTGAAATTTAGTGATTTATTCAATTATGTTTACAAAAAGTTGATATTTAAACTGACTACTATAATATCTAGCTGTTTAAAGTATTCCCTGAGCAATAATTTAGCACTCCTTAAATCTAAATAAAATTTGTAGTCAACACTTCCAAGACAGTTTAAATTTGTAGGCAAAAATGTATCTAGACAATCTTTGATAAGAAATTATGATATTGAATAATAAAAAATAAAAAATTAACTATAAAGATAATTGCTAAATCTTTAGTTTATGCTTCATTGCCATTATCGAGCATAAAAGTGGCTCCTTGCAAAGCATTTGTATCACGCAATGTAGGTTAAATTTTCGACCGATTATTATCCAATGCAGATATTCACAGATGACATTCCACTATTCCCAAAGGAGCACATTTGCAGACGATGGGTACACACACACACACACCAAAACACACACATTTACATATACATATATATAAAACCAACGCATGATTTTACAGCGACTAATTTATCAAATAAGAAATTTTTTCGATGGAAGGAGGAAAACTAATCATGTAGATTCAGTGGATTTGATGTTGCGACCCAAGTTTTTTTAAATCCCTTTACTTAATTTGTGTTTATTTGATTTAAAATATGAAACTTCTCCAAAACTTCAATCACTTCTAAAAACATTGTTATGTAATTGTTTTAGCACGTCTTTTGTATTGAAGGAAGTCTGCATATTTATGGCACATATGTGGTAAAGTTTGGCATATAATATTTTCGATGTACCTATGACATTTAGATAGCGGTATATGTGGCGCTTATAATTAAGAAATAACATAAAAATGATTAATAAACAATTTTAAATTTGCTCTATAATGGATATGTTTAAACAAAATTATAATTTTTCTGTATAAATCTTTTATCTGGCCTATTATTATATCCCACTTATCATCTCGAAATAATATTGACACTTCAATCAAAATATATGTAAAACTTAAAGTGAAATCTCTTTTCTTATGACCTTTCAAACACTCTTTTGTCAGATACGGAACCCAGAACCGTACTCAGGAACTTCGGTCGAGAAACGTGATCAACCCCTATGCGAACCAGAACCGATGGTACCGCATTGAGATTGAAAGACAAGAAGATGCGGGGAAGTTGCGAGTGGATAATGTGGAGGCCACTGAGCTCAAGACTGTGAGTCATTCTCGTAAACGTTGTCTTCAACTCCAATTTATGTATTTATTTCTTCTTTTTATTTATGGAAATTTTGGTCATTATTCCTTTGATATCTCGCAATTATTCTATTTGTATTATTCTAATAATATATATAGTTTTTCTTTCTTTTTTCCATCGTCTTCTTCCGCTCCCTTTTATTTCTTTTCTTATCAATTTAGCTCAATTCCCTTTTGAGTCCGTTCTTGCAAGGGATCCTTTATAATACATAATTTTAGTCTTCTCTCCGCCCTCTTTATTTTCTTTATGCTTTTTCTTTTTTCTTTTCTTTCTTTGTTTCCTTTTTGCTATTTCCATTCTTTTTTCCTTTTTGCTATTTCCATTGTATTTTTCCTTTTCTACTTTTCATCTTTTTGTATCAGTTTTCAACTTCCTTTTATTTTTATTGTCCTCCTTCATATCCTTTTTTCTCCAGTCATTCTTCAATCCGATCATTATTTCATCTGTCAAATGTGTGTATTTGCTTCTTCCATCTTTATACGTTACATGTGCTTAATATTTATTGATTATTTTCTCATGTTATGTTTTGTTCTTTATTTTTATATTTTATATTTTATATTTTCCATTTTATTTTATTTTATTTGTTTTGTTTAATTTTTTATTCTTATTTGTAATAATATAACTTACTTATTCTTTAACATTAATGTAATAATGTGCCCTCGATTATTCTATTAAAAAATTCTCATACGGACGTTCTTGCGGACTTCACGAGTTGAATATGGAGACTAGTATATGGATTTATTTATGTCATAAAGACGTTTCTAATATTCAATTTTGATAGCGATCCGGTAACCATTTGAAATACCCAAATAATTATATTTCTACATTTACATTTATTTATAAACTATGTCAAGATAAACATTTTGTAAATGAAAACGAAAGTGACAGTGCAGGTTATAAATAAAATATAGTTAGCATACGATTATATTGTAAGCCTCAATGGCATGACATCTATTTCATTTAAGTTATAACTGTATATTTGAGGGAAACAGTCAACATACCTAGTTCTGTAATACTGGCATTTAGAAGAACTCATAAAAGTAAATACCTTCGTTGTATATATGCAATTTTGTATAATAAAAATTAAAGGTTTAACATGCAATAAATATGCAATCTTTAATATTCTAAGCATACCTACTATGTTGAATTGACATGGTGAATTAGAAAAATACATCTCAACATGAAAACTCGTTATGAAAATAAGAAATATATGTGTATAACATATATATATATATATATATAAAAGCAAACTAGAGAAATCCTGCATGAAGTGTATGCTTATATAAAATATATAATTAATAAAAAGAATGAAATATTGTTTTCCTTTCTGGTTTTTGTATTCAAGGTATTTTCATACGATAGGAAAACATGGTTTACAATTTTTAGCAAAAAGTACCATAAAACCATATTATCATATGAAATACATTCACTTGTGTTATCAAACGAAAACAGGCTGTACGATATTCTTAAACGAACATCGGGGTGTATACACATCTATATACATATTTATTCATATTTACTTTAATACATTCTGCAGATATTCAGTTATTGATAGAATTCTATTTACTATAGTAAACATAGGATTTTACTGATAGCATTATGATTTAATAGATAATTTTCGTAATACTGTTTTGAAATATATTAGTATTAATAATTGCCCCTCTATCCTCCCCCACCGTTGTTTATAGCAAGTTCTAAAGATCTTAAGGGAGACATATAATTCATATACATCCATTCCTATTCATGCCTCAACCTACAATATTAATTTATAATAAAATACTCATATGATATAAATATACCTATACATAGGTTATTTATGCCTACAACATTTGTAAGTAATTTAAACATATATTTGAGAGAATAATAACTCTAAGAAATAAGTTCTACGTATTGTATTTAAAAACAATTCTCGTATTTTCAGAAACACTAAATTGAAAGACAACAAGTAAACATATGTATTTTTCAATTGGGTATCTAAAATGTGTAAACGTAGAATTTTTGTGGATAATAAATAATTGTGATAATTGTTTTTCTATTTAATAGTTGATATATTTATTGTATATTTTCATGAGCAAGAGATTATATATGCTTAAATTAATACACAATTTAAGCATTTTGTGACTATAATATATGAAACAGACGAGAAATAGACCATTTACTAATACCCATAGATATTGTATCTTACATGTTGTGTGTGTGTGTATTAGGCGCCGCCAGGCATACGCAAAGTACGCATTTGCGTATACTTTTTTTTCAATTGGCACCCCTCTGAAAAAAGTTACACTAGATAAAATGACCCAATTTAAATAATGTGACTATAATAGGGAGCCCACATAAACATTCGATATATCCAAACTTCGATATAAGAGGTTTTTCAAGAAAATATAAAGGAGACATTTTAAAATAGTAAATAATGTGCCTGTGTTAAACATGGGTTGTAGATAATATAAAATATACTAAACGTTTCTGGGTGATAATAAGGCGTTTAAAAACGTATCTTAGAAGTAGGATGACAGACGAGAGAGTCACCAGCCTTGCCCTTCTCCATGTTCATCAAGATATATTAGCATAAATGCTGATGATATGTAATAAGAAAATTCGATGCATAGCTGGTCATCGACGAATCTCACTTGCAATTCGACTTAACAATATTTGATCCGCATTAATAATAATTACATTTAACATAACAGAATTAACTATAATTAACATTCCAATACATTTTCAATTTCCCATGTAATATATTTTATATTTCAGATTTCACTATCATTGCTATCATAGTAAAATGTAAAATTAATCATAATATATTATTCATAGTTGTCTTATATGTATCTTCGGTAAACTATCATGATGAAAATGTTGTAATGATGAAACATTTTATTATGTATCATTATAAATGTATTTATAACTTATTTTCTTACTTATATCATGTGAAGAGGGGAATCTTATATAGGTATGGGATAAGATATTGCATATTTTCAAAAATCTACAGTACCCACCTTTTTACGCCCCTTATAAATGATGCGTATAATTTTTTAATGTCTGGCGTCGCCATTGATATTAACAATGCCTTACGTCAAATTTCTGGAAAAAAATGCACTATTTCATGATTTTATATAATTTAAGATTGTTATACCAAATTCTTAAAATTATATAGACAAAAACGAAAAGTCAAGAAACGTGCTCCTCGAACACAAAATTTAAAAAATGATGAGTTCAGTCATTTAAGATATTGACAAAAAAGGAGTCAAGAATAAATTGTTATATATATAATGCTTGTTGCTACAAATCTATTTTAAACAGATGTACTTTGAACAACCGCATTTTATACAGATTAGGTATTATGAAATATAGAGAATAAGCTATAAAATTATTTAAAATAAGACAATAAATCTTGACATATTGGTACATTTTGCTTACATTTTTTGCAGGGGCGCCGGAGCCGGGGGGGGGGAGGGGGCAGGAGGGTGATCGAAGATAACACATATTTTTGTAACTTGTGTGTTAATAATATTGTGTTAATGATACCTACATACACTTGTATTTTTTTGTTAGAGTGTTATTTGATAATGGTCGGACATTCTTCTAGGATTGGTGGAATTGTACATTTAAAAAATATTTTTATTCAAACTAAAGATATTCATTTTATAGCGGGGCATACTTGAGATAAGTACTGCGCGTGTACAACTTTTAATTAATACATATATCCTGCCCCAAAT
>JAYRBW010009120.1:0-13429 GCA_036023295.1 Invenusta paracnida
AAATGTTGTTTCTGTTAGAAATAAAGAGGTATGTATATATGGGGTTTCAAAAAGTTTGTCATATTTAGAGATGAGCCGCCACTTAGAAGCCAGTTAACGAAAATATATAACCACCTATGTATAAAAAACAATAACCAGAAAGCGCCCTATTGCAATGAATTGACATTGAAATCGAAATGTTTGACTGACTGCTAGAGAGAGATCGAAGTGATAAATATTTTTTTAGGAGCAATTTGCTGGCATTTTTCGACGTAAGTTTGAGCAAAGAAATTAATGATTTACATTAAAAACTGTTTAAATTTTAGCAACATTATTCGGATATAAGCGTGAAATGGACAAGGTTCCAATACAAATATGGCTGAAAACTTCTATTAGATCGATAAATCAATATTTTCAGGACCCCTTCTAGGTTACGTACGTTTTGTGCAGAGGCACCGACACATTACTTTTGTTGTAAAAACTTGTCCATTGAATTGTCCACCAGTTTTGCATTTGTATATTCCGTAAACAGTTGCTGAGAAAAATCTGGCATCACCTTGATTGACTTCCATTTTATGCGTATAGTTTAATGATTTTAAAACTGCGGGGACAAGAAACAATTGAGAAACAGATAAATTATACATTTCATTTATTTTAGTCGGATCAATCACAGTTGTTTAGATATTTAGCCTACAGATATATACACTGATATATTTATCCTTTTAGCAATTTTAAACAATTTTAACAGTTAATAATATTTATAATGATTATTATGCGCATAAAAGCATATTACAGTCAAACACCGGTTTTATGCCAGCCTTGGTTCCAGTGAAAAGTGGCGGTTAATCGGGGTTGGCAAATAATCGAGAGTTCTATTTTAAGTGTTAAATTTATGTATGTATGTATACTAGATAAATGCAATTATTTATGTTTACCTCGCATATTATATTATATTTATTTACAATTTAATTACCGATGTTAATTTTTTAAATTATGAAACGTTTAGTATTTCATATACATATATATTATATTTATTTACAATTTATAGTATATAAAGACACATATTTATTGTTGTGCTAGAAAAAGAGGCAGGTTAAATTATATTAAAATGCATACAAGGAAATTTGTTCTACAAAAATGTGTGGATAAAGCGGGGTTGGCGGATAATCGGGAGCATAAAACCGGGGTTTGACTGTATCTCACATTTCCTTCAGAATTGTTGTCAATCTAAAAAGAAATATTTATCCGATTTTTTTATTACATTGATATGTAAAAGCAGAAACTGAATTATTAATGAAAATAAAACACTTTAATGGCCCGTGTTACTACTGATGAATTCCGTGTATCGATCGTCTGACCCTGGGTAGACGAAAATATCGTCTTTTGTTATTTGTTTGTAAGCGTTATTCACTATCCTAAACCGCGTATCGGTCATCAGCATATACCTGCTAGATTGTACCTTGGTTTAGTTCATTCATAATACACACGTTTGTCTCTCTTACTGGTTGATGTAAGTTAGAAGATTTTTTATGTATTATAGTAATTTTTATGCATGTTATGTTTTTTGTTGCTTTTTCAATATAATATGATGATAATATTGTTTTCTTTCAGAATTGATTTATCATTTTCTACAAATATATACCTCATGTCAGAAAAGTGGTTTTTCTTCAATACTTACCCGGGCCTTCCTGTATTGTTGCTGTGATTTTGAAATGAATATGTACATACTCGTATCAGCAAAGTAAGCTTCACTGACTTTTCCCAAAATAAACTTATATAATATACAACTTTTAGCGCTACATTCACGATGTGCCCCAAAAGAAGTAGTCACGGCCACACTATAGTCATGGCAACACTATAAAATGTACCCTTTATTAATGAGCAAAATATACTTTTATTTCTCTCAAAATGCACGAATTACTGATTCGGGAACAATGATTAATTTCATGTAATAATTCACAAAGTATCATAAAAATAAATGTTTGCTTGCAGAAAATATTTAGAAATATATATTTTTTAATGGAATACACTAGAAAACGTTTTTGTTTATTTACATACACAGTTTCAAGGTTTTATTCTATTAGGGAGTATCAAAATTATGGCTGGAGGGAGCTGATGAGCCACCCCGAAATATGGATGCGCAAACATGCCCGGTTAAACAAGGTAAAATAAGACTGAAAAGACTCACCTGATCATCGTTATCTGTGATGAAATCGGCGGGGTTGAAATAGCGCTGTTCGGCCTTGTCCAGTGGGACGAGGCACCTCATCAAGGCCAAATAAGCTCGAATCCGGAGTTCTATCGGGATCAACTTGTCAGCATTGGTTAACGAGGGCGTCAGAGTTTTCATCAGGTACTAACGAAAACAGGAAGAGAAACAAACAAACAGCATTTATGACTTCGTTAGAAATTCATCAAGAGCTATAAATATGTATATCATTTAATAATTACATTGTGCATTTATGATATTAGTAAATACCTTATGTGGCATTCGATTGGTTACGTAGGCACATATATGGACAATAATCTTACTCATTCCTTATGTTGTTGTCCTCATAGATATTGCACTAAACTAACGCCTAACGTAACAACTAAAGTAAACTACTGTACAATAATATCTGTAGTTGTCCTTCGGAAACATTTGATCATGCTGCATTTTAAATTGCGATTTTGAGTTATAGTATGGACGTCCGTATAACTAGCAGAGTTAACTTATAGATTTTGCACCACTGAACGCGGCGCGGCGCGGCGCGTCGAAAATGCAATCTACACAGAACGCGTCACAGTGCAGCAAAAATCGATACACTCTCTTCAAGTAATCTACACATAAATAGAAAAGAAGGAGAACTGGATACTGAGTCCCTCTCCTTCTTCATCATTGATTTTTGACGCGCCGCGCTGCTTTCGGTGTGCATTACCCCATAAGATGTAATACTTTTAAACCTTTTTACGCGCTGCGTGCAGTGTGCAGAGGCCTTAATAGTATGTATATATATATGTAGTACACCTCAAGGTTCCCAGTGTCGGAAGATCCGGTTTCAAACAAAAATAATTCAAACGAAGCACTCGACTGACACAGTTGCTACCAATTGATGATGGGAATATATTAAATGAATAAACTTGGTTATTGGGATGATGTGGGTAGTGTGATAGACAAGAGTGATGACGAGAAATGGAGGTTCGAAGACGAAAGCGAAGAGGTGATGAGGATATTTACAGCGAACAATATAGCACAGAATACTGCAAAAAAAGGTAATTTTGTGTTGAAACTGAGGCATGGCTGAGCTATTGAGAAGAACAGGAAGCTACGGTTGTCTTAGAGTAAGGTGCCGGTGAAGAGTATTAAAAGTTTCACTGAGTAAGAATTGAATACCTCTGATGCCTCATTTTATTGCAAAACTTCGTAATTAGTTCAAGAAACCGTACGAGGTAAACAGTGTACTGGTTCTTTTTCTGGTTGGCTACAATATCTTCGGTTCAAAGAAGAAAGCGAAAAACGAAATCTCTAAAAATCAAAGTAACCGTCTAGATTCGGCAGACGAATTCATCTTTTGATTGAATATTGTTTTTTGTTCAATTTGTATGTTTCATGTTAAGCATGTTTTATTAGAAGACTATTTATTGCACTTATATTCTGATTGATTTTTTGTTTTGTGATCTGTAAGTTATGTTAAGCAAGTTTTGTTAGATGATAATTTGTTTTTAACTGGAACTATTTGTATATATATAGGATATATAATATATAAAAATCTCATCCTAAGATAATAAATTGAATTTTTCAATCTGTATAAAATTATCATCTAAATAAAACAACAGCAAAATTTGAAAATATCGATTATAATACGTTAAAAATTTCCGACAGTGGTTTATTGTTTTCATTTTATCAGTCTTAGTTGGGAATCATCTAACCGTAATTATTTACTTTAAAAGTTGATGGAAAATTTATAACCTATTTAAAATACAAAATTATATTAATTGAGATAACTAAAATCGGTTTAAGTACATAATAGGCAAAAATAATATGCTTCAGCAGCATAAATTATAGTCTCAAAATACTGAATGAAAGAAGGATTTTATAAAGGTTTATTCAAAGGAAAGTGAAGGATTCCGATTATTTATTAGACAAGTTATGAATATCTTTAGTGAGTACAATTATGAGTAGTCTTAAAACATCCACAAACTATATATTGTGGCAGTATGAGTCCGGTGTCTCATTCTATTGTGTTTTAATTCTAACACAGCTTTCAAACTACCATATTAGTAGCTGAGCCAAAAACAAAATAAAAATATCGGATATTTAATTAACTCATATGACATTTACCAATGAATGAAAAAATCAGACTAAATATTTCTATGTTGAAGAGCTATCTATATATTATAAATAATTTGTTCTTCTTTATTTTTAAACATTCATCGCTCAATAAATATTACTTCATACTCAATATTTATATTTAAATTTCGTGGAGGATTGAACCAAACGTTTTTTGTAACTGACATTTAATAATAATCAAATCGCCAAAAAAAACTCCCTCTCTGAGCTGTGTGGTATGTTTTTCAAAGGTCAGCTTCCATACCACTGTGCTACGACTGCGTGTACGAAAACCAATCTAACTGGTCTTAACCCTTATTGGAACTATACCGGAAGAGGGATCCCAAACGTTAAAACCAGTTACTAATATTACGTACAAATCAAACATCTTATACTAATAACTTAGCATTTAAGATAATAAGATGAGAAAGTTAGAGAATGGTATGCTGACAGATGTGGACTCAAAGTTTCATATGCACAGTTTCCTACTTACATATGTCTTGGAGGAACAAGGGATCCGTTGCAAAGTAGAGACAGCGGCAGCTTTTATTTCGACACTCGCGTTCGTCGACTCGAGACAGGATTGGATTGTCTCAGCAATCTCATCGCCATAGATACTGCCCATATTCTCGATGGCGTGTAAGGCAACCAGTGTCTAGATAATGCAAGTGTATGTTGGAATGTTAGTTTATGAAATTTGTTTTAATAATAGGTGCCTAAGATTCGTCCATTACGCCTATTTAATAAGGCAACAAAATAACTCCAAAAAGTGTATTGTTCTTATGATAAAAATTACATCGTATTACATTACATTATATTATATTATACATTTTTATATATTTTAATAAATAAACTTGTCTTTGTATCGTTTTAGAAGCGTAAGGATCATGCAGTGCCCTTAATTCGCTGATATCATATTTGTGTCTAACACAAAATAATGCAATTAAGAATATATTACAAAATTTTGAAATAAATAGAAAGTTAAATGAATTTTTTTTCTTCATTTTATAGATATTGGATTATTTTGTCAATAATATATATACGGAATATTACTATAGCGCATACTACATATTCTAGGAAGAAATAATTAATAGAATCTTGTAAACAAGCATTAATGAAAATAGTGTATAATAATGTAAAATAGTTCAGCAGAATATACGCAGAAGTTATTAGAAATAAATTTTACTGAAGTAGCTGCTACTATATATATTGAAATACATATTTCATAACAGTATGAATCGCGAACAGTTCAACTTCGTAAATTATGTGCTACATGCATGTAATTGAGCCACAATAACAATATATCAGAGATTGATTTTGTTTTAGTAGTTTCAGTCAATATTGAGTCCTTCTCACCTGATCCTCGGTGACTGTACCGTTGAACTTGCAACCCACATTGACCCGATCCTTGAAAGAATTGGCAATAAATCTCACAACATTCTTGGAACTGCAATCCTTATTAACTTGACAGAATTTGTTGATCATTGAGGAGACTGGCAACATTATTTCTGGCTCGTTCGATTTGACCAGAGGCTACAAGAGTTCAAGAAAATGAATTGAGTAATTTTCTAAAAAATAATCTTAAGTAATGAAAAATACAGCATTAAATTAATGATTTTTATTTAATCTTAACTAATTCCAAATAAAAACTATAATATTAGCGCACTTAATTGATTCTAATTCTCATTTTTGTGAATAAATACTGAAACCGGAGCTAATAAATATCCTTGGTAAGGTAAACTTTTTTGGTGGCGTATAGAATTCTCTGCCTAAAGCACTTAAATTATTAAGATATCAAAAATGCAATTTTTAGGTTAGTATCATAATTTTTTTTTGTAATTTAAAGAACACAAAAACTTAAACTTAAACTTACATTATTATTATTATTATTATTATTAAATACAGTTCATACAGATATATTAACGAAATGAAAGTAAAATATTCTGTTAGTATTTAAAGTTAATAATATACAAATATATGTGAAGTGCGCTTTTCCAACATTGCTCTTTTCCAAAATCACCCGATGTTTTTGTTCATGTTGACCAGTCTCTCTTCAGATATTCAGAATATTATAAAACTATTTCGCTTTATTTTGCTGAACCTCAATGAAAAGAAGTAGAAGGTGTCTTTGAAAATAGCCAATGGGCAATATATCCTTGATCGAGCGAGGTGATTTATGAATGAAGTTTACTTTCTTTTCAGGGTTATCAGGCTTACTAGTGCTATGCAAAACAAAAGAGATACAAATGCTACATTAATTTCCTTTTCAAATGTTGGAGTGATCGTTTAGCTAGGAGCTGCGTTGTGCAAAAATAAAGTCTATAAACACCAAAAATAATATATTATATATAAATGTGAAAACTTGAATATATGTATAAAGTTTAGTTTATGTTTAAATTTATATTTAAACTTTATTATAATTAAAACGTCAAAAAACTATTTTTAAAATGATATTTTAACCCCCCCCCCCCCCCCCGATCACCAACTTGCTACACTGTGAAAAACGCCAAATATCAAGATAAGATAGTGCCGCAAGGGATCGTATAATATGACATATAGGTATAATACGCTTAAATATGCGAACCAATTCGGCATATTCCACGATATTATTCTTTTAAAGTTGCTTAGTAACAGTTACCAGTTACGCCCTGACTACGCTCAGCACACAATACGGTAGTATAACGTCCTCCATAGATATGAATTATATTTTGTTTATCTCTATCTAGATAAACAATCTATGCCTCAGCGTGGTGGTTGGCGCGTAGTTTAACTGCGCGAGGCAAGAAATGCTAGATAGAGATCTAATACAGTGTAAAAGATAGATTTTCAAACGGGCAAATGTACATGACTTAAAGCACTGATATAAAAAGTAAAACTATAGAAATGTGCGTCTGAATTAGAGCTACAATAATATGTAATTTATAGGAGAATAGCTTAAATAATAAAAATGTTGTGCGATATCGAAAATAACTAGTTTTGCCTACATTTAAGTCGTATGAATACGAAAGAGAAGATCACCCCCATATCCGCTTCTCTCTCTTTCTTTCATCGGCGCGACTTTCTAAGGCTTAAATGTAGGCAAAACTAGTTATTTTCGCTATCGCATAACATTTTTATTATTTAAGCTATACTCCTATAAATTACATATTATTGTAGCTCTAATTCAGGCGCATATTTCTGTACTTTTATTTTTATATCAGGGCTTTATATCATGTACATTTGATTGTTTAAAAATCTATCTTTTATACAGTATTAGATCTAAATCTAGAAATTCTTGCCTTGCACAAACGTGGATGACTCATCATTGGTGCAACTAAAATTTACAATAGAAATAAGCTAGATTGTTCATCTAGGTAGAGACAAAAAGAGGGCTATTTATATCTATGGACATATATATATATAATTATATATTTATAATAAATATATGTAATACTATTTAGGTACGACTTGTCTCAGGTATGACTTGACTTGGGTATAACTTGTCTTGGATTCAATTAAAGGGAGCCTTAGGCTTAAGATATTTTATTTTATAATAATTATTAGTCTTCTTTCTGATCTGTTTCTGACAATAATTTAAAATATATTAAATTTGACAACTATATGTTTAAAACTATCAGTATTTCATTTATTCATATCTAATGGTTAAAACATGTTTCATGCATATAAAAAGCAAACATTTTAAAAATTAACGACGTTACCCTATATTTATCACAAATGTTTACACTTTGTTTTACCAATTGTAGATAATTACGGTAATTTTTTGTTTTAGTATTCAAAATATTATTAATCTATAGAATAATAAAATATGAGAGTTTGCCAATAGTGGAATCATTTGGAACGCTCGCGCTCTATTTTCCAGAAACACGAAACTTTCGGAATGGTAAATTTTTGTCGTTTTTTAATTTAAAGTAACGTACCAAATGAATAAAAATATTTTAAAGCTAATCGATGTGTACAAAAGATTTGTTTATGAATTGGTATACATTACATACACAAAGAATGGAAATATTATTAATGGAAATAATCTTCAAACTCAAACTAACCATTTTATTGATATTTAAATTCAAATTAATATTCGTGCATTGATTTGGAGACGAGGCAGAGGTGTTTCGGGAATCAGATACGTGGCCTACCACAAACTAGTAAAAGCATTTGCTATACTTTTTATTCAAAAACTATTAAAGTAAATGAATACATAGTAACGGCACAGTATTACTGCTTTTACTCTGTTTATTGAAGTAAAAGCAATTTCTACGTTTTTTTAATACAGCATAATGTATATAGTAACAAAATAAAATATTTTTTTACAAATTAAAACATTGCATATATTCTACTGTGTAACATTATAAGTTTATATTGTATATATATACCATTTTCAATATGAACATTTATATACCACTAAATGCACATTTATTTGATCACGTCAATCAATCAATCAGTCTGAAATTTATAAAAAATAATTAATAAAATTGCTGGTGAGTAAAGTTTGATACATATACACGCAAGGTTCAACATGACGCTATCCCTGTTCTAAAAGGTCTTTCGGCCCACTTGCGGTAAGCTTTCGGCCAGAGGGAAACTATCACTTTTTAATGAAAAAATAACGATTATTATATTAATTGCAACAAGTATTTTACTGTATTTTTCTATAAAACAATTAATATATTTATTTATTCTAAAATTACCGTTTTTCTTTCGGTTGGCCGAAACTTATACATTCTTCCGGATTTCTTTCGGCCAACCAACAGTTTTCTGGAAATCTAATTTTTTTGTTATCATTTATAGCAAAAAACAATTACACATACGAAAATATGAGGCATAAATTTGAGGCAAGACATCATTTTCTCAGAAATAGGTGCAAGTTTGTTTTCACATGTCCAAGTATGCTTAACTATAATGTAACTACATTACATCAACAGAATATCTATTATACAAATATGCTACATAGGTGTATAGTATAATTTTTTATTATTATACGAGTATAGAAGTTGTTTGCTGATATGTCAGTTTTAGGTGTCTCCGTATAATGCAGTTAGTTATTTAAAGTCAAGTACGATTACGTAGTACATTTGTATTTCTGAATAGTTTTCGAATTAGTTTATATATTCAACATAAAATTTGATGTCTAATAGTAATGTAGTATTTATTTTAATTTATTTAAAGAGTATCCATTTATTTATGCATATATTATATTTAAGTTTCATTATATAGATACTTACTACGTGACATGACTTTTTTTAAGAATACCATTACAGATTGTTATTGGTGGATTTGTATACTCGTAAAATGGATATATCACATATCATCAATAATATTATAACGCAAATGAAAGGTATTTATCTTTATAATAGATTCTATTTTACCGACGTTAAATCGTCATTTACAACTATGTGTCTCAGTATTATAGTACTCGTTAAATGTGTATTTGTCCAGTACGGTTTCTTCGTACATTCTATGTTTAAATAGTTTTCGAATTAGTTTGTATAATCAACATATATTTCAATGTCAACTTTTATTGTAGTATTTCATTATAATTTACTTAAATTTTATCTAAATACTGATGCATATATGGGCAATTCCAACGTGATGGACGCGGCATTCGGAGCAATTTTTAATTTTTGAATGTGAAAAAATGTACTAAAGAATGTAGATACAAACATATTTTAAATAGAAATATGTAGGAAATATTCCAAATTTTTATTCTAGATATCAAACTTTTTAATATCAGGGATAGCTTGTCTAATTTTTACGTTCGAATGGCTCGTGACGGACGCACCAATTTCTGACATGAAAAAAGATGGTAATGTAAATTAAATAACCTGTGAGTTGCATTACTTTACACTAATTTAATTGCAGTTCACAGATGATAATCTTCATGTAGTATAATAATTTAACCGTTTTTTCGATATTAATATATAAAAATATAATATTGAAAATCAACTTATTCTCCGTGACGGACATATAAAAAAATCGTGACGAACAAACCTTGCAAAATGCTATAGCATATTAACTGCTTAATTATACAATTATAACCTAGTATATGTCCAAATTTATGCTTGACAAATGTGTCATATAATATGCCTTTTATCTATTTTAGTATGTTATTTTTTTGTAGATGAACTATCTAGTAGAAGCCCCTTATTATTAACGGGCAATTATAAATAAAACTGTACCTTTTTGTCAAAATCGTTCTTTTTGCCACCTTGAACTCTTGAATAAAGATATCTAAACTTTTTTGTGTTGAAGCAGCACGTCTGATGCATAAGGAAATGTTGGAATTAGTGTTGCATACATTAACAATTTTAGCGTCGGACTGATAACAAATTTTGTAAAACTTTGCATACAAAATTATTCCCCTTTAGATAGAACTTTTTTCAGAGAAATGATTAAAATGAGTGATTTTTCCTTTCTCATTATTGACACTTACCTATTATTGAATGCTGCTGACTTTTTTATAATTAAGTGTAAAACCAGAGATGTTATTAAAATTAATAATTAAGAGCTTTCTTCAGAAATTATTGTAATCAGATCCACGTTTCTATGTACAGTCAATTTGAAAGGAATACACGTATCAAATTCATGTATTGTGTAACATAATATAAATATACTTACTAATTTAATAACGACAAACTTTTTGAATTGAATTAAGTTACTTCTAATTCAAAAGGTACAATTGTACAGGATACGTGATGTTGAGCACACATTATTATTTGACCTACTCCGCTTTGTGATTCATTATTTTGACGCGAACTATTTCTTAGATGGTTATTTACGATGAATAGATACAACAAGAGATTCTTTAAGAAATAAGAATAATTATTAGCATATATTTTAAATAACACTGAGAAATTCGTTCAGGATATTACAATTTTTGTAATCAGACCGCCGATTGATTATTTTAAAATCGATAAAAGTATAACATAGTGGGGTTCTAATATGCATATTTGAATTTTACGCATCTACAAACCCTTATATGCCAACTTTTATGGAAAATTGTTCATATCAATTTAGAATCATGAAAATGTGCACATTAAAAAGGAATTGCCCTTAAATACTGAAATAAAACAAGATATAAATAATAGCATTTATTTATATATAATAATATACCAACATGGGCGGGCGCACCAGTCGATTGTTAAACCGTTGTCAAACTAACAACCTCTGTTATTAAGATTTTGACCGCACCAGTCGCGCTGTTGCTTACAGCCGCTGTCGCTGTTAGACCTAATTTCTAACAGAGGTGTGAGGTTCTGTCGAACTCCTGTTCACGATACAAAACATGGGTCTAATATACTATTAATGTGCCTACAGTGTATCATGTCTACTATATATTTATTAACATTTGTTAGCTAGCAATAAAGATTGTGTATTTGCTTAAAGAGAGGAATATTATTAAACATTGACTCATTTCTTGTAGTTAAATTATTCTTATTATTAAATTTCCACGTATAAATTTGTTTTACATTGATTTTTACTGAAACTAGTTTGTATACATAATTTCTTTTTACATAATGTGGCGTGTTCATGCCGATATTAATTTGAATCGTCGTGCTCGAAAATATAAGGAGCGAATTAATCCGTTAGAAGACCTCAACGATGAAGATTTCTTTGACCGCTATAGATTTCCAAAGATCGTTGTACACGATCTATGCGAAACAATTCGTCAACCTCTTCAGCGTGCTTCAAACCGGGGAATGAGTCTATCCATTGAGACACTTGTGTGCACAGCCCTGAGGTATTACTGCCAAGGAGGATTTTTACCAGTCATTGGAGACTTACATGGTATATCGGAGCGTGCTGCCAGTAAGGCCATTCATTCAGTTTCAGAAGAAATTTGCTGTATTAATGATCGGTATATATTTTGGGGTGATGCGAATTACTATACTTTACAGATGGAGAGCTTCTATAGGTATTGTGGCATGCCAAAGACAATAGGATGCGTCGATGGTAGCCATATTCCCATTCTTGCGCCTATTAATGAGAAAGTTTATGTTAACAGAAAAGGTTACCATTCCATAAACTGTGAAGTAATTTGTGATTCTACCCTGCGTTTATATGACTTATGTCCAAGATGGGCCGGCCGGTAGCTCCAATGACGCGTTCATTTTAAGAAATTCTAATGTGTGGAGAATGTTTAAAGAACGAAACATGCCCGGTTGGCTACTTGGGGACTCCGCCTACCCACTCATGCCGTGGATCATGACACCGATAGCAGATCCCACTACTCCTGGACAAAGACGGTACAACATTGCTCATATGAAAGGACGTTCATGTGTAGAACGCTGTAATGGCTTACTAAAATCAAGATTTCGCTGCCTCACTAATGCAATGATGTTTTCGCCTCAAAAATGCTCAAGAATAGTGCTCGCTTGTGAAGTTCTTCACAATATTGCAATAGACAGACAAATCCCTCTACTGAACGATTTAGATCAGTATAGCGAGGAAGAAGGTGTACGTCTGAATTTAGACCGCGACGTAAATGTTAATATGCTAGCAGTTCAAGTGAGACAGGGACTTATTCAAAATGTTTTCGATTTAGACAAATTAACTTTCACTTTTTATTATTTGTATTTGCGGTGTACTTCTCCTATTTTATTACTGCAATCATTGTAATTTTCACTATATAACAACTTTTACCCAGTTCAAATCTAGTAAAAAAATACTTGTAACGAGCTAATAACATTATGTAACTATACGGATTCTTCCGATAACTATTGTAATCATTTCAATTTTATTTATTAAAATATTACATGATTAAAAATAATGTTATTATTATTATTTTATTGTTATACTTGTAAATATATATATTAATGTATTCTTATGCAAGATAACGACAATTGAAAATACTATATATTTGAAGACATTTTTTTGTGTGTTGATCCTTTAAAATAATGTATATATTATATAATTAATACAAAACAAAATGCCAATATTACAATAAATACAATCATATAGGTATATACATAGATAGCAAAATAAGACAAAATCAACTATTTTCACTGTTACACAAACTTCACTAATATTATAATAGTCAATATACAATACATTCTTAACCAATACGAGTTATACAGGGTGATCCAAAAGTCCTTGCCGCTAGAACACTGAGATAATATATTTACATAATTACTTTATAAATGAATA
>JAYRBW010009131.1:0-13429 GCA_036023295.1 Invenusta paracnida
GTTACAACAGTGTTCACATCGTCGTCATTTATTATCATCATCTTTGTCTTTCTAACATTCAGGAAAAGCCCAGCTTCTTCGCTTGCGTCTACCACCCTATCGACAAGTTCTTGCATTTCCGGTTTCGAGGTAGTTACCAGTGTCGTATCATCGGCGTAGCGGAGGTTGTTGACGAGCTTCCCACCAACTGTCACACCACCATCAAATTCATCCAACGCGGACCTCATGATCTTTTCTGCATACGAATTGAACAGGTACGGGGAGCCAATACACCCTTGGCGCACGCCTTGCCCGATGCCGAACCACTCACTGTCTCCACATCCTGTTCGTACGGTAGATGATTGATTGCTGTATAGTGAGCGTAGGAGTTCAATCATGTGAGTGGGAAAACCCATCTCATCCATCGCACTCCACATTCTCTGATGTTGGACAGTGTCGAATGCCTTGGAATAGTCAATGAAACACAGGTAGAGTGGACGTTTGTGTTCCATGACTTTCTCAATGATCCAACGTAGGTTTGCAATCATGTCTCGGCATCCACGCCCCTTCCGAAAACCGGCTTGTACATTGGGGATTTCACGGTCGAAGTATTGTTCTAAGCGGTCGATTATGATATAGAGGAGGATTTTGCTGGCGTGTGAAATCAGGGAAATTGTTCGGTTGTTGGGGCATTCGCGCGTGTCACCTTTCTTTGGTATGATGATGAACACTGCCTTTGTCCAGTCCTTGGGCCATTCCTTCGTAGTCCAAATCCTGTTGCAGAGCCGGTGCAACATTCGAGCACCATTTTCGCCCGTCGCTTTGATCAGTTCGGCTGGGATATCGTCCAATCCAGCCGATTTCCCATCTTTCATTTTCTTGATCGCCTTTTGTACTTCGGAGAAGAGGATAGGGGGTTCGTCCTCATAGTTTCTTAGCGTTGCTTTGACTGGAGGTTCCTTTCTTTCATAAAGCTTCTCACAGTAATCCCTCCAACGACCTTTTATTTCATCGCTTTCGGTTAGAACTTTGCCATCAGCTGCTTTCACCACGTTCAACCTGGACGCTTCCTTCCTTGTCAATTTGTTCACTACTGCGTACATGTCTTTTGTTCGGTTGGTGAGACTGTTCTTCTCCAGTTCGTCGCACTGTTCATTGCAGAAAATTGTTTTGTCAATTCGGATTCGTTTGTCGATATCTTTACTGATTGCACGAATCGCTTTTCTATCTGACCCCTTCGCCTTTAGATCACGTCGTTGATCGACAAGTTCGAGCGTAGTCGATGACATCCATGGAGCTGATGGTTTCGACCGTCTTTTGGGGATGTGCTTCTTGGCAGTTTCGAGAAAGACAGATTTAACACCACACCACATCTCTTCTGGCGTCTGCTCTTCCTCAATCGCCAAGAGAGCCTGGAACTTGTTGCTAACTTCAACGCGATACAAGTCGTTGATGTTTCCTACATCTAGACGGGTCACCAGTGGTTGCCGTTTTGGTGCCTTCAGTTTGAGTTTCATTTTGGCAACGAGGATTTCATGATCACTACCACAGTCAGCTCCCGGGTAGGTTTTGATGTTGCTGATGCATGATTTCCACCGCTTGCGTATTAGGATGAAGTCAATCTGATTCTTTGTCCTACTATCGGGCGATGTCCAAGTGTACAAACGTCTTGGGTGTTGCTGAAACATCGTGTTGGTCACAGAAAGTCCATTCGAAATGCAGAAGTCGATCAGGCGTTGCCCTGCGTCATTTTGCTCGCCCAGTCCATATCGACCTGTGATACCCTTCATCACGTTGTCAGCTCCGATCTTTGCATTAAAGTCACCCATGATGATGGTTACATCCTTCTGGGGCGTCGCATCTAGCAGTTCTTGCAGTTGGCCATAGAAGTCAGTGATGGTGTTGTCATCAGCGGTGGATGTTGGTGCATACGCTTGAATGATTATGATGTTCACGGGTTTTGCTCCAATTCGAATGTATATTAGCCTCTCGTTTACCGGGTTGTATCCGAGAACAGACTTGGAGGTTTGTCTGGAAATGACTAGTGCAACACCATGAATCCGCTTCGCCACGTCTCCAGAAAAATAGACAGTGTAGCCATCTGTGTTGAAGTGTCCTTTGCCGACAAAGCGCATCTCGGCAATACCTGCGATATCAATATTCAGACGTTGAAGTTCACGGGTTAGTATCGGGAGTTTGTCTCTGGTCATTGTTTGGACGTTCCATGTTGCTATTTTTGTGTGCATGTTGTGTAGTCGTCGCATGAAATTTTCCTTACTACAGGCATCAGTCAGCAGACTTCCCGAAGGCTTTGATCCACTTACGTCATTTTGTGCAGTCGTACTTATGTCAGCGCCAAACTCTACCCTGGTAGCCAAGACACCACGTACAAGCCCGGGGGTCCCACCGACGTGTGCCATATCAGAGTTTCGTTGGGTTTGAGTCATTTCATTGGTTTTCACCGAGCAGGAAAAACTGCAGTAGGGCCCGAAGTCTTTCTACAGCGCAGTAGGTTACTAAAAAACCTAAATATCGCCAACCGGTGACTCATGAGAGTTCGTGCACTTGCCGAAAGTGATAATCTGCCTTTGGCCAAAAAAGGCTGATCCGCCAAGAGTCATCATCCAATGTCCTGCTGCTGACATCTTCACCGTATTCCTGGCCAGGGAGGCTAAGGGGTAGCTAACACTTCCCCAAGGTGTCACCCCAAGACTACGGAAGGGAGGAGCGTCTCAAAGTTCCTCTACGAGCTGCCTTTTGCCAGGGTCCCGTACCGTACCTCAAAATTATACATAGGTATAAATATTATAATATATTTCCTAAGTTTGAAATCCATTATTATCCGGAGTGATTGATTAAAAAAGTTAATTGATTGTATATATGGTGATTAATTTAATAATTTGTGCAAGTTTAATATTTTATAGAAATAAAAATTGATATATAAACACATTTAAATGCATCATTAATATTTTATAATTTATATAATATCACACTACAGCACAACAAAAAATATCTTATATATGTACCAACATTTACATATTTTTAGCACGTTCCGTTCCCAGAACGAAAAATAGACTATTGTGAACTCTGAATTTCATAAACAGAATAGTTCATTAAGTTTTGTCTGCCTTATAAATGATTATATCCATCTTATACGGTTTCAGTTTCAGTTTATAGCATGTGACAATCACAGACATGCGACCATTTTGTATAACTTAAAATTTAAAAATAATCTCAGCTTAAATTTTTTAATGTTCTCTGAGTTAAAAGAAATTCTCTGAGTTACTGATTCTTTGCATCTTTCATTGTTAGTACTATCAGGGAAATCTCAACAAGCCTTGTTGAGGCTTCCCTGGTACTATTGTCTTGATTAGTTGATCCAATGATATTTTCGGAAAATAAGAAGTCTTCATAATAATGCGTGTAACTGCTTATATATAAATTGTCCTTGTCATTACTATACTGTTCACTCTGTCACGCTACACAGTCAAGGGCTGCACTCTCGCAGAAATAGACTTCCTAGATATTTTGATATACATATAATTGTTTAGACATCATTTCGATACAAAACTTGTTTTATATTATTTTAAATAAGTTTTTTGGAAATTATACTAATAAATTGTTACTCCATAATATGGATACTGTTCTGTCAATATTTTATAAATAAAATATAAATTTACAAACATTTTCAGCTGTAAAAAAATTGTTGACACTGGTATTGTCTCTTCATATCGCCGAGGATATTTCTATATAGGTAAGGAATTTGTATTAATGCGTTAATTATGAAACTGTTTTATATGATAGACTATTAAAAGTCTACAATTGATGCACATTCACCTTCAAACTGTATCGGGGGCAATCAGGAGACGGGGATACATCTAATAGAGCTTTTTGCCAGTGTTGACATGTTTTATATGTAACCATACGATATGTCTGTAGGGTACGAGCGTTAGAACCTTATCCAGCTTGGAATCTACACGACATATTGCATTGGAGTATAGATCATTTCATACGTATAGCCTGGGCAGTTTGTTATATATCCACTCTCTTTTGGTTCGATCTTTTATACCGCCTTAAGAAGCTAGCAAGTGGACCCATTCGTCGCCATATAAGTGAGTGGGCAGGAACGAAAAGATGTAGACCCTGACCACTTACATTCGATTGCCTCGCTGCTAGATGTTTGAGGACGTCAAGCCTATATTCCGACCAAGCCAGGCCTGCGGTTCTGTCATCTATACAGCCGCTATCCTTCCTATACGCATTTGATAAAATCAGAAAGTACATTAATTTGAAAAAATATTTCGCATAATTTTAAAACTGTTTATTAAACAAATTACTACAACAATATATATTATGAAAAATTAAACAATCTCGGAAATGACTGATAAGTAACTTGTATGAACACGTATTAGTTTATAAGTGATTAATCTAGCACGTTACGAAGAAGGCAGACAAAGAACTTACTACCACCATGACGACACAAACACATTTTATCGGACAATATATTTTGAAGCCATAGATCTCGCCATTAATTCTATAAAAAATGCTTTTCTCGGCAAGGATACAAATCTTACTCAAATTTGGAGTCAATATTGATTGGATCTATTCGTGCCGAAACAGTGGATGACAAAATTTTCGTTGCTGAAGAAATGTATGAGGCTGACATAGACATCAATAATTCTTTCAGGTCGCAGTTGCCAGTTTTTGTATTATAATTTTCTGAGTGGGCAAGCATTTCTGGAGTAGAACATGAACAATATAATTTTAAAGACATCCATGATTTTCTTATACAAACAAATTAAATAAATTTGAACTTGATTGGGCAAGTTCTTGTCATTGCTCGTTTATTACTTGTCAGTTCTGCCACAAACGCCACATCCGAAAGAACATTTTCAGCTATGTGACAACTCAAAACGTGGTTAAGACCAAAAATGCCAGCTACAAGACTTAATAGTGTAGCAGTTTTGAATATATACACAAGGACAAAACAAGTTAATTGATGTTGGCAAATATCGCGAATGACTTTATGGGTTACAAAGAAGAACGCCTCAAAATATTTGATAAATTCTGACTTGACTGTACATTTAAATTGCTACACTTACTACATAAATGTATTTTATGCGTTAGCCTTGTTTCAGAATTACCTATCTAACATATATATATATTATATTATTATTAGGTACACATTATTATAGATTAAAGTTATAATATGCTACAAAGACAATTAATTCATTTTCGTTTAGTTTGAATCTTGTATTTTTTTGTGTGTTATCTTTGATAACGGGGGCATACTTGAGGGAATTACTTTGAATTGTACATTTTTTATATATTTTTTATTAACTGTTGACTTGAGATCGATAATGGGGTGTACAATTTTTAGTATATATCTCCTGCTTCCAATATTGTATATATGCACCTATATAATTAGATGGATCTATGTATTATTAATACATGTGTATATTAATGTGTTAATAATACACTTAATACACTTATTTTCTATAAAATTAATTTATTTTTTCCAGACAGCAGTACTGAATGTCTTTTCTACTATTTATATAACCCCTAACCTTACTTCTATAAATAACCTCTTAAATACCTAACGCATTATTTACCAGTCATCGATCGAAAGCAGTAATTAATCAAATTGACGATCAAAAATTATATATTTTTCGTAAAATGTGATCAAATCAATATTCGGAAATTGAGAGTTTTTAATTTGGAATCATTTATCTTGCTTTTCGAAAGTTTCCGGCGCCCCTGTATAGTTGTTTTTAAAACATATTTTATACGCATTTCTTCATTTTGTTTGTATTTATTTTATACATATATTGTAGTTTTAATACATAATAGATTTACAAATAGGCCAGAAAAATCGTTTTATTTATTTCGACTTTATCAGCGAATGCACTGCATTTTGAGTGTACAGTGTTCAAATTAGAAGGTGTGATATATAAGTGCAGTATATAAATGTATTATTTAGAATTATTTATTTGTACTTACTATATTATTTAGTTATATTTTGTACATCTAATAGGAACCAATATACGCGTAGATATATATAAGTATATTTACATATATTACGCTTCCAAAAAATGTATATAGTAAGTAGTTTTAAAGAAAATATAATTACCTAGTAAAAAGATCATCAATTATTTTATTATTTTTTATTATTATTATTTTAGTTCTTATTGTTTATAACTTATCAAAAAAGATTTTAATTTCAATTATTCCATTTAATTTTTATAATTGTTATTTATTATTTACTTCATATTTTTCTTTACTTTATACTCCGCACTGCAACTACTTCAGCTGTATTGTTTAAAGCATGTATTAAATATTTTGAGCAAAAAAATTAAAATTTGACATGTGCCCCAGTATATAACTCATATTTCGTCTTTTGTTATTCTTAACATACATATATGACAACCCTTTAGAGATGTTTACTACTTGTAATAATAGAACCATCTTCTAATAATTTTCCTATACAGTTTCATATATTCAAAAAGAAACTATATCGCAGATCCATTATCAAACTCCTACATTCCAACCAAAAATAATTATAGCCTTCAAATAAGTGAATGCGAAATTTTAAAAATAAAACCCAAAATACAGATAATAATTTTGTTTAAAAAAGTCGACATTTTGACATTTATGGTTATTTTGAGGTTTGCATTGACTGTATATAGTCAATTTAACGCAATATTTTACCTTAGTAAGTAAAATATAATAATGCATTAATTCGATTTAACATTTACAATTTTTTTTTAATTCCATTGTTTAAAACCAAACTAATTTAAATCTCAAAAGTAGAATAAAGGGAGGACACGTAGCAGCAATTTTGTTATTCATTAAATAATTAGTAGAATAATCGTGATTTTCATATTGGCTATCATCAAAAGTTGTATTATGTAGACATTATTTATTTATTTAGAAGCTGGTTAACAATTAATTGAAAATTTGCCCAAATGTTAGGTATCTCATTAGACATAATCTACAAAGCATAGGTTTTACATTATTTCTATAACTTTATGCCTACGTTTATAACATTCAATATACTGAATCGACCTTTGTGTCAATTATTCGGAATATTATCACATCTCCCTTAATTGTAATTTTAGGCTCATACGGGGTGATACATGTACCGTACGTAATACAGGCACTGATTACCACCTTAAAGCAACAAACTGCCTATAATGTCTTTAGCTGCATAAAAGAAGGACAGGGAGTCTTACTATAAGAAAAGGGGAAAGAATTGTCTTTACCTTTTTCACAACAAAGAGATCAATAGCGTTTTATATATATATGCTACACGCATAATATTATTCCCTTGTACTACATACACGTATGGTCTAAACAATAAAAGTGAAAAGAAAAAACTTTTCCTGGAAAGATAACCGAAAAAAGCAAGAGTTAGAATTCATATTCTGGATAAAATTATTAAAGGATTGTGAGCAGGTTTTTATTGCACCAAAATATTATTTATTCAAGAAGCTTTTACCGCATTAATAAAGTATGGGAAACACAATTTTGAATGTTACGATTAAACATCGAGAATGGAGAAAACGGAGAGACACTATGGATATTGTTAACACTTTTCTAATAAAGGTAAAAATGAGACATTCCAAATTATATACATATATATATATACAAGTAACAAAATAAAAGTAATAATTTTACAAAAATAAATATGAAAATTATATTTATGTATTCACGTTCTAAACTATTAAAAATGTAAGCTAAAAATGAAATTGCTTTTACTCTGAAATATATATTTTATATTGAAAATAAATGATCAGAATATGTTGTCTTTCTTAATGGTTATTGGAGATACTTAATGCAAAATATTAAAAATTGGCAGATAATTATTTTGTCTACCAGTTAAATTTATCATTTTTTAATTTTTTTCAATATACATATGAGTAGTTGAAAAAATTTTATATTGATTGTGAGTCAATCTCTGCTACGTATATTTATATTACTTAAAGCGCTTTTTATGTGTAAGCAAAATATATACCTATATTACTCTGTATGAATTATTTTAAAACAAATAATCATTAACAAATATTTAAAATTGTGACCACTTACTAAAAATCATTAACAAAATACTATTTATAATATGGTCACGTAACTTATAATTTGATAGATCTTAAGAATAAATATACTTTCTAATAATAATTTGTGTATAATGTTTCATTTTTATTTTATTTTACAATAATCAAAATCAATATTATCTATTATGTACCTATATGTTTTATTTCAAAATGTGCTTTTATGAAAAATACAATAAAGTATTCTATATATTTCATGTAAAGTCTAAATATATCTTATAAATCAAATATACTCGTTGCCATTTTCTTTATTTAAGAACATATTTTAAAATACAGTATGTCCATTACTTTGAAATGATACAACATATCAAATTGTATATTTCAATTATATATTTAGAATCATCTCTATTATCTGTAGAAGGATTATGCCTTAAATAATCAAGAAATTAATAAGTTTCACAAAATCATTTTTTAATATTTGCAAAAAGTATTGTGGTAACAAGCAGGACATTTATTTAGAATTAACGTTTTCTATTTTATAAGAAATACCTTAAATTTATTTATAGGTATAGTTATAAATTCTGTTAACAGTTATTGAACCTTTTTAAAGAAATTTAATTTCACAAGCACATGATTATTTAATATATTTGAGGAAAAATTATAACCATAAAAATAACCATAAATGGTATCATACATGAAAATAATATTACTGAAACTATTAAAAGAAATGTACCAAAATTATATATAAATCAACTATGCAAAATTTATTTAAACAAACTACATCGAATTGTACATATATAACACATATATGTATATAGCATAATAATTAATATATCATAATATTGGATGCCTTTTATATAAACAGTAAACAAATGGAAAGGAATATTAATTATTTTTAATTAATTATTTTTAATTGCAAAGCTACTTAATTTATTTCAATGAGGGAGAAATATAAAACAGTAGTAATTTCCTATGCTTTAAACAAAACAAAATAATTAATTTCTTAAACATTCATATATACATACATATACATTTATATTCTTAAATAACTCCCTGTTTTCACAAATGTGCACAAATTTTTAATAAAAATTATATTATATGTGAATATATAGCTGTGTCTATATGCCGAAATATATAGAATATAGGTATATTGGAATATACAGGAACGATCATAAGTCCCTTTATTGGAGACTGAGATTATGTGAAACAAGTGACGAAGAGGGTGCCATGAATGGTTGTAACAAGTGTCATGCAAGTTTGAAATTATGTATTCAAAGCACATGTTTACAGAGAATAAGGATAAATCTTAAATTAAATATATGATAATTTAGTTAGTGTAACGCTATGAATGATGTTGACTTTGATAGGGAAATTGAATTTTATGAGCGGTACATAAAAATGAATATATACAGGTATCGCTTAAACTAAATGCCACTAAACTCCATTGAATACGCTGTTATTGTATATATGTCTGTGGCGGCAATACATTCATATGTTCATACTTTTTTCGATAGAACTGTCAATTCCAGAAATATCTTGACATGTTGTGTGTCATTATTGTGGGAGAAGTGTTTGAGACTTGCTGAATGTCACCTTCGAGATAATGATATGCAGGAGAGGAATTGTGAATTGGCCTCTTTTATCGCCAGACCTCTCTCCCTGAAATCACTCGCTACCCTCAGTGAGTACTTTTAGACTCATGAGTTTCGGACAATAGCGTCCAACACGGAATAAAAGATTCATTGCAGAATTTGCAGCTCTGAACAAGAACAAAGAAGTCTGCCACTCTGTATAAAAGTAAAGTCTCTGTCTCTGTAAGTGTAAATTGATGCTGAAAGATAGCAATTTAAAGATAAAATTGTGTAATTTAATGTTTGTCATTATGTTTAATTCGTTGTTTAATAAAGTGCTTAAATAAAATTTTATTTTTTAGAAATACTATCTTTATTCTCAGACACATAAAAATGGACTAATGGGCACCCCTGTATTATATATGTGTGTATATATCTTCGTGTGGAAAGTTTAATTATTTGGAACTTTTTAGAAACATAAATATAAATAATTTGATTGTTGGTTATTTTACTCATTCTATATTAACGAAATATTATACGCAGTACAGCATTTATAGGTAAGTATTCCTTGTTCCAATTTAAACAAAGTTCTGTATTATTATCTATATATGCTATATTGTTTAGTTTATTATCAAGCTTACCGAATATATCTACATTGTAAGTCACATTTTTATTAAAAATATTACAAAAATATTCTTTTTAAATAATTAAATAATACAAATACAATGTATTACATTTATTCCCTAGATAATCATATAAATAAATACGAAGTACATATGCATATCCTGTATTTAAGGTATTATTCATTTTATTAATCGTCCTCAAAAAGGTGTGAATTTTTTTAGTAGTCACAGGCGGTTATTGTTCAGAATAAATCAATAAAAACAATTAATATTTGGATCAATTTATAAGTAGCTCTATAGTAAATAACATAGGGAGGAAGTAATAACTCATTGGAATTCAGAGAAATATGTTTGCAATAATGTTACATTCATTAATGATCCATCAACAGTTTGCTAACATGCAACTGTATAGGTCTTCATCCTATAGCATTGTTGTAAGTTGAAATGAGCTTAATATGTAAATCTGGAGAACACGGACGCTATGAGACGCAATCGAAATATATAACAAATCTCACAATATTAATGACAAAAAACTGAATCGTTATAGAATTATAATAGTAGGTATATTTTGTAAACACAGCTTGTATACTATGCATCCTTATCCTAAGAATCCCACTTTCAAGTATGACGAAATATGAACCTAGAGTATTTACAGGTGTTGTTGTAGTAGGCTATGGACTAGCTCTATTTCTTTGTCTCACTCTCTCCCAAACATACTTTCTAAAATCTTCCCGCTTTCCTGATGTGTTGGTTTCATTTCATCCTATTAAATGCTGAGAAGGTAGTCGCGTTTTCATTAGATGAAAAGCATCTTCACTGTTTAAGGCGTTACTGTGCACTCGGACCCTTTAGCGGAAGTATTTATTTTGAAATTAGAAAACAGTAGCAGAATGTCATCGTTGACAGAATACTGAACTGTTTTCTCTCTGCATCTCTGTCTAATATTTTTATTTCTCACGTCGAACTACTGTTGTTATTCTATTGTTAATAAGGATAGCTTGTTTGACAAGAAAATGGGTGCAAATCTTGGAAAGTGTGGAGCAGGGACTATCATCAAAGGAAGGGTAAGAGATTTAAGGACTTTAGAAAATATAATTTATATATATTATTATGCACTTTTTTAAATTAATGCGACGTAGCTTCTCAAGGATAATAAGCTTGTAAACTCACATACTTTGGACAAATCTTTTGCTTAATTACTAAAATCGATTTTATTTATAATGAATATTTTTACTAATTACAGTAAGTTTTTTTTCATTATACATCATGCCTAAGTTCTCATATTTAGTTTCAGAGATTCATTAACGCGTAACATATAAAATTTCAGCTATATTATTTACATATATGTATATGTTATAGTGTGAATATTTGCCTTATAGAAAAGATTTACAAGATGTCTATTTCAAATCTTTCAATTTAGGTAAATTTATTTTTCTATCTTACTTGCCATAAAAATCAATAGATAGTGTTAACAAAAGCATTGACACGTTAAATAGTTATTCATTTAGAAAAAATAATTTTATAAATTTTATAAATTTTAATTATATTACGAAAAATTGAAATTTTTAAAATAAACACTGAAATATGTATATTATACATTTGTATTGTATGTGAATATTGTGTGATATTTGTTTGTAATTCATTAATATTTTTACTATTTGAATTATTATTCAAATATAAATTTAATTGGATAAAAAAATTGGGATTAAAATTGTGTATTTAAAAAAAATTATAGACATTCAATGTTTATTATTTCAAACATATAAGTATTATATATTTCAATGTAATATTATTTTAAGATAAAATTAGAATATCTTTATATAGATAACTGAAAATTAAATACTAAATTAAATATCACATAAAGTCCGACTAACCCTATTTATAATATGGTTATATGTATTGTACATTAATTATCTAAAATAATTTATAGCGATATTATATAACTAGGTCACTTCACAATCGCAAAAATATATTTTCAAATTAAATATATGAAATATAAAAACAGCATTTAATAGAATATAATTAATAATAAAGCGTATAATTGAATAATGGGAATCACAAGTACCTATGTATAACAGAAAAGTAAAATTACAAAATGGTAATTGGTACAGTGTAAATGATTACAAATGTTAAAAAATAATGTTCAACGTGTTTGAAAGACTTTTATAAGTTACATACATAGGTAACTGAGGCAGAAAATGGGTATAATGCATTTATGAAAAATTATTATGAAAAAAATCCAATGTGAGAAGTACAAACTGGAAGCTATATGCAAAAAATAATAATTTACAGATTGGATGTTATCAGTTTATAAATCACTATACTTACTAAATGGCGTAATATATAAAATCAGTACAATACAATAATAAAATAATTCAGAAATTATTCCTAGCTGTTTGCAAAGTTTGTATGTAAACGGTGTATCTACCCACGTGTTAAAGTGGGTACATTTACAACATAAAAAGTATCAGTGAGAAACAATCTGGAAGGTAATAGGTAAGATACATTTTCCCACTACTTCCATTTCAAAATTACTCTAAGCTCTCACATTGACATTAGTATTTTCAAGTTTCGAAAAATATAATTTTGTAAAACATTAATCAGCTGATCGGCTCTGACAACAACCACTATTTTTACATTTTGTCCATTTAGAAGAAAATCTCTAGTTACAAAGTTCACATTTTCTAAATTTGAGACAAAAATAGAATATGAAATGTCAGTATTATAAATGTCATTTACACAGGAAACCATCTTTACAGTTTTAGATGAGCGACATACACACACAAAGTGGATCTTACCACATTCATTGCATTTTGAAATCCGCGTTTTGTACCTCGAGTTGGTTGCGAAATGAAAATTCCAGCCTCATCTATAGCAAGAACGTGTCTCCATCAATCCCATGTTCGCTGGGCTCTTTAGTTGTCGGGATACGGTTGTATTCGTAGGTTGTTGACGTGGTGTGGTCTTTCCAAATCCAGAAGATTGTATTGCAGCGACATATAAGCCTGTGGTGTTAATACTTTGGGCGATCCCGTATTTTAGCGTCCCAAATTAATTTTTTTTCCAAATTTAATAAAAAACGTATAAAAAACAAAAAATATATAAAATAAAATAAAAAAGTTGTATTTAGTTCAGAAATGTCGGGGACAAATAATATTACAAAGGATATTGTTCAGTAACAGCAAACAAAATCTTCTGAAAGGCTATG
>JAYRBW010009142.1:0-13429 GCA_036023295.1 Invenusta paracnida
GTTTCACACAAAAATCAATTTAACAAGAATTGTTATTAATAGTTAAATAATACGAAGTAGGCGAGGCGAAAGCTAAGACACACAGGAATGACTTCAAAATTCCATATTTTACGCCCTCCTCCTTGCTCTCTCCTCCCCCGTTCTCTATGTATACTCTATAGAGTATACATATTTTTGTGTACTCTATGTATATACCTATATTATGCTTTCCAAATTACTAAAATATGTTGTGATTTTGCAAGAAAATAGTGTATATGTCTAGTTTATAGTATGTCTATTTATTTATATTCGTTTGAATAAAAACATAAAGCATATCTTTTTAATTATTTATCTGTTTTCTCGTCTAAATTATTGTACCTATGCATCTGAAGGTCACTGAGTGCTGACGAAGAGCTGGATGTGGTCATCACCATGACAACTATGTCATCATTAGCTCTCCCAGTCGGGATCGACTATGACTTTCTTACTGACACTTACTACTACGAAGTGGCCTATGCTGGCGTCATACTTGTCTTTGTCTACGTTCTCATAATTTTCGAGGTAATATTATCATTAATAGGATATCGGGGATAGAAAGTGGGTAGAAAGTAAGTTGTGTGGGTTGTCTTTTATCAATATAAACATAGAATATAATAAAAACTTCGAAACTTCATCAAAATATTATTTTAATAAATATATCCAAGCTGTTTAACTTACACAAACTAATATTTAATCATTTCTTCGAGTGTTACCAATATATTATCTTTTCATCTTATTAGTTTATTTTTTGCTATTATAGAAGTAAGCGTTTTTTCCCTTTTGTAGCATCTTTGTCTTTATTATAGCTTTCTCTCTATTACGTAATGTATATTAATAATTATAAAAATTGTAATCAATGTATGACTGAATAATTATAATTAGACAGTGAATAAATATTTATAGAATTTTCATACTGAAAGTATCGGTTACTGTAATAATTTTGATGATTATAAAATAAGTTTAAAAAATTGACAACGTTTCCAGGAATTTGAAATTGTATGCAAACATGTTTATTTCAATGTTTGTACATTTTTTAAAGCGTTTATACTATGATACACATGTAATATATCTATATTGAAGTTATATTTAAATCATACTATTCCTGTTATATTTTATAATATTGTAATTATTCCGATTAAAATATATTGAAAGAGGAGATTTCGAATAATAATTGCTTTGTACCTATATTATAGAAAGTATAGAAATCAAGTTATTTCAGTAACAACAAAATATTACACATAAATACAAAAAGGACACTTTTTTATTGACTTACTTTTAATAAATAGCGAAATTATACATTATATGACATAAACTAATTCTGTAATTCTCAATGCTCATTTTAGTCTGGCAGTTGAGGAGATTTATTCAAATGAAAAGCGCCGAATTGAATGACCTCAAAATCTGAAAGTATAGCTTGTATCGAGATAAAAAATGGATTGCAACCGTAATTTATAATAAAATATTTTATGAGCATTTTACTGTTTCCCATATTATAGAATAGAAGAAAATTGTGTGATTTTGACCAGTTAAAATGAAAATGCATATTTTTCAGAAATTAGACGTATTATTCATATTTTAATAAGATTGTTACATATCCTAGTTATTATCTACATCTTACAAGCAAAATTAGAACTAGAAATTATATCTTTATTATACAGATATATTTGAATATCGTTATCAAGCCTATTTAATAGCAATAATTTGGTTAGTTACTGATATTCAAATATATTTAGACGATACATATTATTATGTATACAGCTAATTGTGATTATAAGATGTAGATAATAAATAGATGAACAAAATTATATGTAAAATTCGTATTAAAAATATGAATAATGCGTTTAATTTCTTAAAAATATTAATTTTAATGTAATATGGTCAAAATCACACAATTTTCTCCTATTATTTAATATGGGAAACAGTAAAATGCTCATAAAATATTTTATCCACGGCAGCAATTCATTTTTATCTATAGATACAAAATTTACTTTCAGATTTTGAGGACATTCAATCCGGCTCTTTTCATTTTAATCAACCTCCTCAGCTGCCGGATAATTTGGAATTAACAATATTTAATAGTGTTAACAGTTTGCAGTATATAATACTGCGATTTTTAAACTTTGTTTATTTTTAAAATATATTTATAACAAATCTATATTTAAAATATGTATAAATATATTAGGCATTTATATTGTTCAATTAGAGTAAAATGTGTGATGTGACTGCATATAACTACATTAAAGATAAAAATTAGTCGTGTTTTTTATTCATGCAAACATAAATAATTTATCGAAATCCCTTATATTTCATTTTTTTAACATAAAAGTAAAAATAAAGTTGGTACTTTATTTTCATTTCTGTATATCTCGGCTTCTCCATCTGTGTTCGTTTTAATTCGCTTGTATTTAGTTGGTTCATCGAGCTTTAGCGGCCATATTGGGGTCTCTTTGTACACTCGCCATCCTTTCCATCATAAATGTGGTAAGTCATGCTTATTTTTCTGGATATAAATAAAAGTTAAACTCTCAATTCTAAACTCCTCTGTTTATTTATTTTTATATTTTATATGTTATATTTTATTTATTATATTACTCAATTATAATATAAAACTATACAACAATGATACATTAGGTATAACAAATAACAATAAAATTTCAATGACATATATTTTTTATACGATATGATTATTGTCTACATTTTTCTAGTGTATACTACTAAATAACAATTAGTGTACAATTATTATGTTATCTTTTGTGTTACTAAAAGTGTGGTTCTCCCTTTGCAGCATGATATAATTATAAAAGAAACAGAAAGCGCTTATGTTGCTGTAAAAACGTTATTGTTACAAATTTTCGGAGATCTACTCCATTGACATGTATTAGAGGACATTCCATCCGGCGCTTTTCCCTTGAATAAACCTTTCGGAGTTGATCTCCAAAAATTGATAAACAATAAAGTTTTGACAGCAACATAGGCTTTTAGTTTCTTTTAAAAAATTTTGTTACTGTTCAATATTTTTAGCCATCAAAATTTCCGAGCCGATTATAGTTTTGTTATCAAATCTTAAGTTTAGTTTTATATTTTTAACACAATTTTTGATGTTTTAAGATGAGTTTAACATTTTCAATTATATTTGTACCTGTTACATTTTTTATTTATTTACCAGCGACCATCAATGGAGGAAATTATCACCTGGCTGGACTTTGAGACTCTCTCTCTTTTATTCGGAATGATGCTCATGGTGGCCATTTTTTCTGAAACAGGATTCTTTGACTGGATAGCTCTGCAGGTTAGATATCATGCGTATACATTTTAAAATGTTATATAATTTTGCGTATTATGATTTATTACTTTACAGAGGAATTTTTCTGGATACATTTAGAAACGTTCTACAATATTTGTGTATTTATGGTTACAGTCCGTATTTTATTTACAATATCAACAAAAATATCTTTTAAAAGTTAAGTTAAGTATTTTGTAAAATTTCCAATTTAAAATGTAAACTAAAAATATGTATTGAAGCTATAAAAGAAGCTATCATTCAAACTAAAAAGGGAAAATTCATCTCTTGTTATAATCTTCCCCAAAAAATTATTACTTATACCCCAAAACTAAACTAAATCAATCTCAACAGGCCAAGTATAAAAGCGGACGTCACTGTGCATTAGTAGACGCCTATGAAATATATCTATTTAATAAAGGGCATAACATTGATCTTCTCGAATCAAATGGTCTTGTGGCCTGCAAGCATTGACACGTATATATTACAGTGACTATATATACAGCTCTATACCATTTACTTTTCGTTTTCATAAAAAAACAGCCTAATGGTGAATATTCAGTGAATCGTGTTATATCTAACATTGTTCAGGTCATGGATATGCTGAACTTAGACAACAATATTGTAAGTGATGACAGAGGCATATTCGAACCTATTGCATCTCTAACAAATGATCTCTTAGATCATTGGAGGGGCTCAGCATACGACCCCAAACCTTTATCTGATTATTTGGATTTTGTATGCGATACAAAAATGTTTTTAAAATTTTATTGGGCACCGTGAATGAAACCATCCCGCTCAAATTAAACTGCTACCTCCACGCCCGAAGGATTTTACTTGACGACGAAAGAAAAATAAAAAAGGAAGCGGCGCCCTGGTTCCCAGTGAGCCAGCAAACATTCTCAAATCGGGATTCCAACGAGGAAATATTCATAAAGTATAATCACATTGTCACCGATTTTTCTCACAAGTTTGAAAATTATAGTCGGAAGCTTTGAGGTGGATATTTGACAGTCTTATTTGTTTTGACATATATCTCGCCAAGTCTATTCCATTTTCTACACGCGGACGTTGCGTCATTCTCCTACGATTGCCTCCCTCTCTACAGAAAAAGCGCAGCATTGTTAAACTAGAGACTCACGATACAAGCTGATTTAAAAATTGTTTTCAATAGGCCATTACCATAGCCTCATTTTTAAGCCACCAGGATCAACACTTTAAATACCCCAAGAACTCTACGCGAATGAATGTGTGGGTATACTGTTTTCAACAGGACCCACGATTTAAGATTCCTTAATTTGAGAATGAGAAACTTCAAAGGCAGGATGGCGTTGATATTTCAGACATGTCTTTATTTGAAAATTTAAATCCAGAATACTTTGTTACAGTGATAAGTTATGACAGTAGGAAACTCATTCCCATTCGCTGTTTTCGAAATCACAGATATATAAATTCTTCAAAGGCTGATGTCAAAATGTAATTTGTTTTTTTACTTCTTTATTATGAGCACTACTATCCGATTGGTTCATTAAATGAGCTGCTTCAACCACCGAGGGGAAGATATTTATTTTTCTATCCACCAAGCCTACAAGGTTTCCCACCGCTATCAATTGCACAAGAGCACATGGTATTATGTGCTGGTTATCCTGTGCGAAGCATAAAAATGCCAAGGGAGAACTCAGTTTTGACATTTTTAAAATGGATGTTTGCCTCTCACCTCCAGCCTCCAGCCTCTCATCATCTATGCTGACAGTGAAAGTTATTTGGATCCTGTTGTCACGAGGAAGACCGATTATTTTAAACAAACATACTCCATGCGCAGCATCCTAATAATTGCATTGACTTGTCACCAAATTTCAAAGAGGCCTATCTGCGCTTTCGCTACTCATCTCCTTTGTTCCCAACATTTCCGAATAATTTGTATCGAGAAATTATTGGTGAGAATTGTATGACTCAATTTTTGACAAGTCTAATTCACCTAACCGAACGCCTGCAGAAATTGTTTGCTTTTGAAATATTCCGTTGACTGAAGATTTGTTTACAGAAAGGGAGCAAGCCACCACATGTTAAACTTGCAATCAGCCATTTATAGAAGATGTTAGCGATCACAGTTTTGTTTCAAAGCAAAAGTTCTGGACCACGACCACTGTACTGGCCTCTTCCGAGGAGTTTCTCATTTATAGTGCAACATTGCGGTGAACAGGAGACTTCGCTTTTTTTCTGTCATATCTCATAACTCTCGAGGATATGATTTCCTTTCTCTCTGCAGAACTGCAAAGTTTTTGAAAGACCGCAACATAAAAATTAACTGTATTCCTCACACTACTGAAAAATATCTTTCAATGTCATTTTCATGGGAAGTTGGGAGATTTGAAAAAATTGAAGGCGTACTGAAAAATCTATTATCTTGCGCAATAAGATTCGTTTTATTGACTCCTTTTAATTTTTATCTAATAGCTTGAGTGGCCTAATAAGCCAACTATATTTAGATCAGAGCGCCCCTCCATTTAAGCACTCTACTGTAGTTTTATCGAGACTCACCATTGAAAACTTATATTTACGAGAAGGCGTGTTTCCATATACTTGTCTTTTTTCAATGGAAATACTTAAAGAGACGCAGCTTCCTCCGCGAGACGCATTTAAAAAGCGACTTAATTAAACATGGGTGAGGAGTGCAGTAAAGAATACTATGGGTTTGCTCAAACTGGCTGGGAAAAAACTGGATGTAAGACAATGCTAGACTATAAGCTTTTTATCTAAAAACGGATGTTTTGTGTTTGACAGATGTATTTGAGGCGTTTTTAGTACTTGCTTAGAAGCCCACCACATGGACCCAGTGTTCTTTTACTCGCTTCTGGACTACGTCTGGCAAGCCGCGCTCCGACAAACAGGCGTGGAACTAGAGTTAATCCATGACTACGAAATATATACAACAATCGAACGGGGAATTCGGGGCGGGCTTTCTGTCTGTACAAAGCATCACGCTACATCTGATCAATCCCTTATTCAAACATATGATGCCAACAGCTTGTATGCCTGGGCAATAACACAGCCCCTGCTATAAGGCAATTTTTCCTGGATTACAGATGAAACAGAAATATTAGGCCAATTTCCTTAAGAAAACCTTGATGCTTGACCCACTATCGACGTCGAAAAATTTGAGCGTTACACGACGCAAGTTCTTCTTCTCATAGTATTACTTATTGTATCTCGCGGTAAATACACCCATTATATACAGGTCAGGTTACGTCACATACTTTGCTTACTTAAGGATAATATCGTTAATACTGTATATCATAGAGTACATAATTTTGAAATATTGCTTTGAAAAATGCACTTAAAAAGGAGAACAGAATAATAAAAAATGAAAAAATAAATTTAAAATGGAAAAGAAACGGAAAGTTTATCACCCAAATTTTAAGGTTTGATTGAGTGAAATGAGACCAAACACAGTATGGGTATCCTTAGTATTATTAAAGAAATATATCGCCTAGCCGTTGCATCGTTTAATAATGATAGGATTAAGGAATAAGATAATTTAAAATTCTTTATAGCAAATATTGTTACTTTGGTATTCTGCATCTGATAACAGCTCAGTAAATAATACTTTTAATAACTATGCTACATAGCCATGTATTTTATTCTTCATCACAACATTACAGGCCTACCGACTGGCCCGCGGCAAGCCCTGGCCTCTCATGACCATCCTCTGTCTCGTATCCGCAACTCTTTCTGCCTTTCTGGACAACGTTACCACTGTTCTGCTCCTCACTCCGGTCACAATCCGTCTGTGTGAGGCGCTTCGACTGGATCCCCGTCGCTTCCTCATCGCTGAAGTAATCTTCGCCAACATCGGTGGCACGGCTACAGCAGTTGGTGACCCACCAAACGTCATCATCGTTTCCTCCAAGGAGCTGCAAGCACAGGTATATTTTCTCTTTCTTTCTTGCCACTTTTCTTAGTTAGCATTTTATTTTTTATATGAACTAATTAGCCATTTTGGGTAATACGTTTATAACATAGGCATGCTTTCGACTATATTTATTCAATGTTAGTGTAAATAATGAAAAGAATTTTTCAGTCAATTGGGTGATTGCGATAATAGGTTACAAACCAGTTATTGCAGTCACCGAATTGATCGCAAATTTATATGTACCACTATTATAATAAATTGTCGATTAACTGTGATTGTGAAACGTGTTCGTCTTACGTGTTATCCAAAAATTACTATTTAATTTATTGAGGATTATGCAAAGGTATTATTTTGGAAGAAAATGTGGATTTTTATTGTAAATATTTAGGTTTAATTTTTTATTTTCAAATAACAATTTTTTTTTATTTTTACACTTTGGTTATACCTAAGGTTGCTCTGTATAATATGTACTCATGAGATATGTTAAAATATTACTTCTGTATTATTATTTGCTATTTAATTATGCAATAATTCTCAATAGGGGACAGTCTTTATATAAAACAATTATATAATGTGAGCGAGTTGTATGCAGATAGGTATAGCGAGATAAAAATTCAATGTGGATATACTATTGATTATCGGAATGATAACATAATATGTGTATTGAATTATGTGTAAAAAACACGTAACATTTTTCACAATGAAAGAGATAGTGTTATTTTTTGTTTATTAAATGTTGCATCTATTACATGATTTTAAGATTTTAACTTTAATTAGTTGTCTAAATGTGACTTTATGTTAGAATAACTTATATCAAAATACGGATATTTTAATTATATGAAACCTTATCTGGTCTTCTTTTTATCTATACTAATGAATGCTATCTTCATTTATATTTATAGTATTGAATAAAAATAAAAATACATATTTTATAGACCGTATATACATAAATACGTAGGTATGTATTTATTGGACATTTATAAGTTTCTGATAATCTATGTAATCTAATTCTATGATCCATTCCATCTAAGAATAACTTAGTATTACCTTTGTATAACCTTCCAAATGTTTAGGGCATCAATTTTCTCAATTTCACCCTGCACATGTCACTCGGTATCGTATTTATCGGAATCGGAGCATTCGGCTTGCTGCGTGTCCTCTACAGGAACATGGGACATGATGAGAGTGATACCCACTATGAGCTTGTTGGTAGGTGATGTCCACTTACTTTCTGCGCATTGGATTTTGGAGCGAGCTGAAAGTTTACATAGTTTTGTTACACAGTTAAACTCTCGAAGTTGCAACTTGTAATATCTGAATATGTTTAAGAAATTGGAAAATCGATGTTTTATCTAATTGTAATTGATAACACTGATAACAAGCTTTATTTAATTCTGTTTGGTTATTTTATAGAATTTTGAATATATATGTTTTAAAGTTTTCGGAAACAGATTTTATTTCCATTTAATTAGATGTTTAACAATGCTAAATATAGAACTTTTGTTCCAAATTACAAAATAAATTTTTGTGACGAATTTTGAGATTTTTCTAATTAAATTTCTTTACTTTCCTATTTTTCCTATTTCTCAAAGAGTACTTAAATTTTAGTTGTTATAAATGATATACAGACATGTAACTACAAAAAGTTTTAAAATACAATTTTAAAGTTTAATACACATATAATGTACGTGCATGTTTATGTTTATGTGAGTTTATGTTTGGTTTTGAAAACCAAACATAAATTCTCCGACTGTTAGTTTTATCGCGAGTAACTTTATTTTTTGTTAATTCATTTCTTTAGTTTTCAGAATTTCGAGTATTATAAATAAATATGGATTAAAACATGTCGTTGTATTTGAGTTTATATTCATCTGTACGTATAGAATTCATTATTTCCGGGAAAAGTTATTTATTTTATCTATATTTTTATTTATTACAAATTATAGTGTATAATCTATAATATATACATATAAAATGTGTGTCATTACATAAATATGTGTTTTACATTAATGTTGCTAGTATAAAAAGTATTCAAACATAAAAAATGTACCTAGTATTCTGTAAAAATTTGGTTATTAGAAGTATTTTTCGAAAACGTCAAAACGATGTTGTTATTAGTATGTAAAGGGAAATGCATAAACCACCTAATATTGTGTACTCATTAAAACAATATTAATTATCTCAGATGTTAACAATTTGAAGAAGCAATAGTGAAACACAAAAATATATTTCGGTAGATTGTAATAGGGGGTAAATAGCGATCTCGCTTTGCCGGGATATATACAAAATATCTTAATTAATTATTTACTATAGCATAGGCTTAAACTAATAAATCGATAATTATCTCAATGCTAATCGGTTTATTAAAGCCACACTTGGAGAGTAGTTGCCAAGTGGGTTAGACTCCTACCTTCAAACTCAAAGGTATAGCAAGTTCGAACCCCGGTACATATAATTCCTTGTATTTAAGATACTGATGTTGACTGTAACATTGAGATAATTGTCGATTGATTTTTTAAGCTTACGGTGACAAATTAATTAAGATTTTTATATATCCCGGCAAAGCGAGATCGCAATTTATCCTTCATTATTATCAACTGCGGGATCAATATATAATTTATAAAACTGTTATGTTCAATAGATTTATTTATTTTTATTTAAATAGTCAATCTTTTCTATTGAAAAACTATATTATACTAAACATTATATAGTCATTACTGGGGCATTATTTCTTTTTGGGGCATATTATTGCAGAATTTGATTTTTAATGGCAGTTTGAGGTTCACAGAATCCGATACATGTTTTCTGTGTTAATTTGATTGATTATTTGGAGAAATATCCCGCTTAATCCGCTCAATCTAAATACATAAATTTACAGCAAACCTCAGTACAATTCAAAATATGCATACAAACTATTTTCTTTTCTTGTGAGCTTTAAATGCACTACATAATTTAATATTTAAAGTTTAGTATTTTTTGCAAGTCTTTCTTGTTATAGTGTATTATAAGTGTAATACAATTATTAATATTGTATAATATCTTTATATTCTTATTTATATATTGTTATAATATACAATTGTAATATTATAGTGTAACCCTCTGCAATTCTTTTAATTAAATTACATAATCCAATGTATTGTTGGTGGCCGCAGATATATGTGAATGACTATAAATTAGCTTTCGCTACTTTGCTAATAACATACTCATTTGATTTATTGCTATAATCATCTCATTCGAATTCTAAAGCTAATCTTGTTACACAAATAATATACTTACATCAGATTTATAAGTTCATGAAATTCAGAAAAAACAGTTAATCATAACTTTCATCGAATGATAGTGAAACTCTATATATAATAAAAATATTATTATAATAATATAATTATATTATCGATATATACATATCGATACATATAAACAACAAACTACTTTTATAATTTTAGCATTCATTTTATATCGTATTGTATTTCTAATAGTTTTAATGATACTGTAAAAGATATTAAGAAAAAATGTTGTATTGAGTTTTATTTTTTATTTTTTTATTTTCAGCTAATATAGCGCCCTACTTAATCGTGGAAAATAACTGTTTAAAATGTGTGCCCCAATAAAGGGATCTTGACTGTATATTAGACGAATTGTAAGACTAACACTAAAAAATTTCAAATTAATAACTTTCAAAGTTGTTTAGAAACATGTTTGATAAATATCAATTGAAAGACAACTAGTAAAAACTGAAAACTGAAACCTAAAAACACTTAATTTTATTTTTAATATATATTTTTTTTTATAAAAAATATCGCTTCTACTATTAAATTGTTAATTTTCTAATTTTGTTAATTTGTGTTGAATATGTTCATTAAAAAGTATTTTTTAATCAGTTTTCAATAAATCATAAATGAAAAGCTATATTTATATCAAATAGAAAATATATGACCGAAGTTAATTTTATTAGCCAATTTATTAAGTCTACAAGAAGTTTTTCACAACATATAATCAGATTAACCCGTTTACTATCGATGTGTTACTTCCCACCCGAAGAACTCTACCGTGAGATTGAAGTGTGGCGACGGACTGCCTATTCAATATCGATCGCCAGTAAAGAGGAAGCCACAATCCGAGCTCTGCTTTTGGAGAAAGTGGCGCAATTAGAGCATGCTATTGCCATACGCCAGATGGAGGGCGCCAAGAACACGGACTTCGAACAGACACTCAGCGAGATGAGAGCTAAAGTACGTAAAATGAGGTCAAAGCTAAAATTAACATACCGCATGAATTTCTAAATGTTACAAACGACTTGTAAATTAAATATAATGTATATTTTTCTTATTATAATTCAATAAATATTCTAAAATACTGTTTAAAGTTGTTAATATGATTAATATTTAAATAACGATTAACATGTATAATTTATTATATAGTTTTATAATAATTATTATAAAATCCGTCCAAAGAGCCTCAAATTATGCGACCAATGCGCTTCACACGTGTCTAATGAGCCTCACAATGGTTATTTTTGAGTCTAATGCGCCTCAATAGCGTCCAATTCGCCTCAAAAATCGTCAATGAGCCTCATACCAATAAAAATTACTAAAAACGCTTCGTTTTATTTTTTCAATGTAATATTCTGATTCTGGATGATGATGATAAAATACACAAAAAATAACAGCAGCACGAGATTTACAGCGCAAAAATGATCTAGTTTCAATATTCAAAGACTCCATAAATAGTGATAGTAAGGAAAAAATAACTCTCATCGCCGGAATTGAAAATTCAGCTGAAAACTTGTGCTAAATAGGCGTATTGTACAACACCAAATTCTTTTAATAAATTTTTCATGAAAAAAAATTGTTTTCAAATTTTAACATGTCTTCATAGGTGTATACTTTTACATAACTTTTCATAGCAACAGGTGCCTAGTTCATTGGAATTAGTACAATATATACAAATTATCTGTAAGCAAACTTACAACCAAAATTGACGCAACACAAAAATAAAAACAATTATGATTACATCCAAATTTTTGGAATATTTATGCTTACAAAATTAGTAAATCCACATTCTAAAATTTATTTGATACTTTAAATAAAATCCCTTTTGTTATTTTTCATGTAATTATAATTTATTTACATAGATATGGTACTAGTGAAGCGCATTGGTCGCCTTTTGTTATTATTAATATCAAATACTCTAAAACTATAATTAAACTATAGTAAATATAAAAAATGATAATAGGTCTTTTCTATATGTCGATATTAGCACAACTTTTTCTTGTATCTAAAGATAGACAAAGAGTTACTAAATATATACATGTAAAGAACTACTTAAATGTTGGAGATCTAGAATTACCTATGAAAGTTACAGATATAATAAAATTGAAAGATTAAATCCAAATCTTAATATAAATTTATTTCTAATTAACACACATAAATCTAAGTATCCCCTCTTTATATAAATAAAACTCCCGTCTACAAGCACAAAATAGATTAATTTGGTATAAAATCGTCCCATTTGAACCAATATGAAACGTTACATTTGAGACGATTTTGAGACCGTCTTGCCAAAAGAGAGAATATAACGGTTCTGGACCGTCTTTTTAAGACGAAAATGTAACGTTTCAGATACGCCTCAACAACGTTTCGTGCTACTATAGGGGTTTGTGTTCTTTCCACCAAGTGTCAGAAGCCTGAGCGTACAGAACAGGATTCAAAGACAATGATTAATTTACTGACTAATTATAAACTAATTTAGGTACCATAATTCTACAACACCAAAACACATCGATAAACTCAGCAAATTGTTAGATAAATAATTCGACCAATCAGAATAAACCTCCATCGGTAAAGTTGGTTGATATGCAAAAGTCATAAGATTTAATATCCAATGAAAAGAATATCCCCATTTTTGCTGCGGCTGCTGCTGCTGTTGTTGTTGTTGTTGTTACTCTTGGTGCTCGTCCTTGAGTCTCACCCTCTTCCACCACTCCCAGTACTTTCTGGCTTCGGCTGGTCTCCTCCACACGTCGTCGATTCTCCCAATCTCCAGCTCTTCCCTCAATCTCCACCCAGAGTCACAGTACCAGACATGTTCCATGTCCTCCTCCTCGGTCTCGTACCTCCTGCACTTCCCCTCAACGCAGAGCCTAATCCTCTTCCGATAAGCTCCGAGCTCTAGGGAGTGCCCGCACCTGAAGCGCGCCATGCTGCTCATCTCCTTCCTCT
>JAYRBW010009153.1:0-13427 GCA_036023295.1 Invenusta paracnida
GTTTTGTAACATTATTAAGTTCATATGTTTGTTAATTACATTTGTTTTTTGTTTTTTTAACGTTTAACAATTAACCCCTATTATTATATTTTTGACTATATTATGATGATTTGTCATGTTTTGTAACATTATTAAATTCATATGTTTGTTAATTACATTTATTTTTTGTTTTTTTCGACGTTTAACAAGTAACCCCTATACACTACTAAAAGCTGGCGGCCGCTTGCGCCAGCAACCACACCATGATGTGATATCAAGCATCTCACTATCCTTTACAATAGTATTACGATATATAATTTTTTTTTAAGTTTTATTTATTTTCCTAAGAAAATTAATTTGCGGCCAAGAACTCCACAATCGCCGAATGTTTCGCTATATAAAATTGAATAGCGGAGCTACCTATAATACTTAAATAAATGCAGAAGTGCCCTAATAAGTGGAGTCGTGTAATTATATTATTAGCGCATATATATGTAGGATTTTCTGAATATGTGATTTCTAGTATTTTGTCTTTTAAATTAACCTTTGCTTTAAAGATAGTATATCCTCTTTATTCTGATAAAAGTTGTACTTGTTCGCAAAGCCTTTAATCTAAGCATAAATTAGAATGATGATTATGATTTATCTATCTAGAAAATGTGTTGTGTCTGACCTTTCATTATTTCCTATTTATTAAAAAATATTCATTTGCTTATACAAATCCTTGATAAAATGATTGAATTGCCGATTAATAATGCTCCCAAATATTGACGCTTCAAAGGGCGTTTCAGTCAAATTTGGGTGTGTTTATATATCTATTCAAATCTTTTAAAATGCCAAGGATTAAAATACTTTCTAATAAATTAGTATAATTATAAGATACGATTTTTTAAATTATTCAAATAAATTATTTATTTATAAATTTCTGAATTAAATGATAATAAAATTAATATTGATATATTTCGAACGAGAAATATTTTCACAATCAGATGTTTCTATATAATTATTTGAGCATTTTCGAAATGTTTAAGATTTAAAAAATATCGATATATATTATCATTGCAAAGAGTTTAAAATGCTCTATTGATCATAATCCGATGCATGCAGCATATCTAAAATCATTTAAAAGGAGATATCTCAATATTTTATAAACATGTATCGGATTATTTAGCTAGTAAGCACCAATTTATAATTATTTTATGCAATATTCAATTTATAAAATAGTTTTGATTCTTTTATTAAGTCAAATATAATACCTGTCTGTGGTATTAAATAAACTACGCGCATATAATACAGAATCGGACAAATAATAGCTTTACCTTAATCATTTTATAAAAGCGTAAATTTGAATTTAAATTTTGATTTGTTGAAGTAGATGTACAACAATTAGTTAATTACAATTTGTAAGCTTACAACAATTATTTGAATTTACTTCTTTGATATATGCAAAGCTGTTGCTTTTAATTAATTAAAAACACTCACAATAACTGTATAAATATATTTTTATTGTTTGATGCTTGATGCTTGAAATATCATTTTTCATCATTTACATATATATAAAAGTTTTAGCATAAACAACCTATAGTCACTTCCTTTGAATTTGTATTTCATTTCTAGAATGTTTTTAAGCAAATCTAAATGAATTGAATTCACGATTTTTAATATTAAGCGATTTTGAGTGTAGAATTAGATAAATTTCGATATTGAAATACATTCTACTAACATTGTATAAAGATAGTTAAATTTTAAGTATATTTATTACCCGCAAATTTGATAAAGTAATTATGATATTCCTCTCCCCGTTCTGTTAAAAAATACATTTCCACCTTTATGAAATAAAACGAATAAGTCATCAAATCTTATGTCACAAGAACACCCAATTTATGTGTTAAATATGTTAACATTTTGTTAAAAGTTTATTAAACATACGAAGCTGACATATATATTTGTAAGTTATAAAAATGTCAAGTTATATAATGTAGAATGGTCCTTCTGTAGGAAAGAAAGTATTTAGATGCACCCCTTTTCAGAGATATTTTGCTTTTTATTAAATCAACACTGTAATATAATGTATAAAGAGTTTAAGCTGAAATAGATATTCCTTTTAATTGAATAGTCCTGTACGAGTGCCTTTGATAATGCTTGAAAGTAAACAGATTTCATAAATAAGTAGTTACATATTTTTTTACGCGCACTACAAAATAAGATTATACCTTTTAGACAACACTCATAAGATTATACCTTTTAGACAACATTCATAAGATTTTACCTTATATTAGACAACACTCATAAGATTCTATCTTATAGACAACACTCATAAGATTATACCTTATAGACAACACTTCAGCCCACTTGTTTTGCTTAACATATACCTACTTTGCTTTTAAATGTGTTTTTACCGCCAAATGTATTAGTGAGGTTTCTCTTTTTGTTATGCCGCTTAAAATATGCAATTATATTTGTCTTCTAGAAAAATCCCCTTAAGACGGACTCGTATTTGTATTTGAATATATTCTGTTCACTTTCCCTTAATGGTTAAGTAACTGCTGGTGACGAAATCAAGTAAACAATTTCAACCTTTTAGGATTTTTCCATGTTAACATCTGGTTGTCTTATTGTGTCAGCAGCCTTCCCCCTAAAAATTGTAAATTTCACAATCTTCACAGGTATATGCAGTACCTGCTACAACTTTTTATTTATGGGATCTGTTTTTTACAAAATAAGTATTTGAGAAAGTGAAACCCCACCTTGCCCCCACCTAAATGAACGTAAAGGTCACAATTTGACATTTTACTGGTATAATATATAATATATATATTGAATTTCCAATTTGCAAGGAAAAGCATTTTTCTTCTCTTCTAATGTGTTAAATTCATTAACATTAAATTCACTTTTATCACTTTGACATAGTAGGGTGCAATAATTTATGGAATCTTAAAACCACATGGATAGTCATATTAAAAGCATTTTTCGAAATGCACAACATTTTTTGATTATGTGCTATTCTAATAAATATAAAATTTTTCATTTATTTTATTGTGTATTTAAACTACATGTATGAGAATACTATCAATTGCCTACAAATAAAACAAGAAGTTAAATCAATTATACGGTTGCGATCACAGAGCAATAATAGGTTTATGCAAAACTTATGGCTATTTTTGAATTATTATTTAAACATACTATGTTGCCTGACAGTTACAATAATTGCCTAATAAAAGTAATTGTCTACAACAATTGTCTAATACCAATTACAATATTGTTGTCTGACAATTACAATATTGATACCAAAGACTGCTTTGTGGATATGACATTTTAAATTATATTTAAAATTTTGACGACATTGAAGTCTTACCAAATAGTTTAGAACACCAATTTCACTTACGAAGTAATAGTAATTAAAATGTTGAACAGTAGATTGAGTAGATTTGTCTGAGTAGGCCTGAGTAGGCTTGAGTAGATAATGTTCTTCACTTGAGTTCTAATCGTTTACCGAGTAATGATGAGCTGAAATGTAAAAAAAATTAAAATTAGAATTGAATAGTTGATAATATACAATACTGAATAAAGACATTTAACCAATTTAAACTTTTCATTTTATAAGACGGCGATATTTTAAAATATGTTTTATTATAATGCGTGTCTATTTATTTAATATTTAAAACCTCATTGCATACAAATACATAGTGGACATAACCAGTTATAACAATTCTCTTTTATCCTTTTTTATATCTATTAAATTAGTATTTTATAACACAGACTTTATAATTTTTATATAGACTTGGTATTAAATATGAATTATATATATATATATATATAATTATTCTGCACCAAATAATATGTATAATTGATTAAAAGATTTTTTAAATTTGTCGTTTAAGAATTTTTTAGCGTAACACAAAGTATAGATATTGTACAGTAGAAAAACGTTTATAAAACTAATAAAAGCCAAGATAATAAAATTCACCTAGATCGTCCTAAATACGTATTAAATTGTCATTCAGAGCAGTATTATTAATTATTACATTTTTATACAATCTAATAAAATCACAATAATTCAATTCGAGACCATTATATTTAACCTTAATCTTTCCAGGGGTATTTTAAAGGCCCCATCACTCGCAATCTTCCCGTGATATTTACATAAACAAAGTGAGAACTACAAACTTTGGTTTGACAACTTTCATTCACTATTGTGAACCTAAGTTAGGTACTTAGTCACGTGACCACTCCCAAAAAATACACCCTTATTAGTCAAAAATGAGCAAAACTACTTTTTATATGAAAAAATGCATATCTTGACCCAATTTAATGTTACCCTTTTAAATGGAGTATGTCACAAAGCATCTACGTTTAACTTATAAATGTTAAGCGAAATTTAAAAATGATATACAATTTTTTATTATTAAAATCAAGGTAATAAGCCCAGGATATTGAGAACGAAATAGTCATGGTTGAAAGTCATTTAAGTAGTACGGGTGGTTTAAAGTAAAAATACTTATCATACATGGGTGATGTTAAACAAACAAACAAACACATGCATGATATTATCGTAAGTATAAATCACATTTTTAATAAAACATTTCTTGTAATAATAAGGTAGATACGTGCTTTTAATGTATATTTTTACAAAAACCTCAGTTGTATCTCCATTTTTTTTACAAAATATTGATTTGTGAAAATCCCCACTTGCTAATCTAATTCTTTGCTGCCCAAAATCCCATTTGATCGACGTATTTCTGAGCATTGAAATGATTTCTACTATTTGTAATACCTATCTGTATATACATATATACACAAATGTCTATGATTGTAAAATTTTATTCGATTCATGAACCGAATACCATTACACCAGTAAGTTGGAGGTAACAGAAATAATTCCATAATTGACACAATTACCTCTTTGAACATATATACTCAGGAAATTTCTGACAAACAATGAGCTGAAATCACTCCAAGGAAATCAATCACCCGATTTCCTGACATAGTGCGTGGGGATAGCTTTCACTAGTTCAGAAGAATAGTATATAATCACAGGGGAGGGGGGTATTGAAAACAAACTTACTAGCTGGGACAATTGGTGCTGATGAAGTTTTGTTCAGTTGATGTTAATTGCCAGTTTGACGTACAAAACATTTGATCATATAATCAACATTTAGTTTAAACATTGACTGACAAGACTGATGTAGTTTTATACTGTAATGATGAAATCAATCTTGCTATTAACTATACAGAATATAAGTTTACGAAGATTCTCTAAGTTTGAAAAATTGTAAATATTTAATGAAAACACGAAGCTTATATATACTGCACGCATAGGAAACTAATACAACTTGAAGCATAATATTGTAATACAACGTAGACATTTGACTAAAAAATTAGACTATAAGGCGTCACATTCAATTGCATTGTTAACTTGCTGCACTAATATTACTTGCATATATTAGAAAATACTATTTTGCCTTTTTTTAACATTCATGGTGTAATTTTTGCTTCACACAAGAAAATACACCAAGTCCACAAAATGATGAGCGTCTGTTTCTATACTGGCGAATTTAGTAATTTTGATCCCAAAGTTGTTGTCAATAAGCAATATCAATTTAAAAATATGCGATTACTGAATTATTCATCTTTCCAAGTCGGTGTGCACTTATTTGGCATACACCAACATAATTTAAATTTCAAATGTAATTGCGCAGACAGATAATATAATTAATAATGAATAGCTGTATTAATAATACCGGAGGGATGTTAGGGCCTCGATTCTGTACAATAATCATAAACTAATTTAACATTTAGGTTTTACTGCTCAGTAATTAATCCTCTTCTAATTATTCTTTTATTGTATCATAATTTATATTCAAACCAAACATATTTATGTTTAGTTAAGTAAGATGTGCGCCACATTTAATTCGTACAAAAAATAGTAGAAACAACTTAGTTATTTTTTTATATCTTACACGGAGCCTTTACACATAAAAACTCTCATAAAATTCAAATTATTCAAGCAAATTTACTCGAAACATTATTGAGATCATAATATTAAAATTTTCCGTTGATTCTTACAAGGCATTAAAATTGGTTTGTATATGAATATCTGAATAACCAAGATATAGGGAGTTTTAGTTAAAAAAAAAATAGAACATTTTCTATTTAATCTATCTACTATATAAACAAGATGTTGACCTCTTTTGGTGTGTTCTTGTTGTTAATAACTATATCAAACAATAATATACGTTATCAATGATTCAACCGTATCGTTCTTTTTATCAAACTGGACCTTTCACAAGCAAAAAGATTTACGCCGACATTCCTGGCCTAAAATGAAATCTTCACTTATAGTCTCTGCCACATTGTTGCACTCCTGCTCATGTTTTATCACGCATTATTAAACACTTTCTTTACCCCCACCCCCCCCCCCCTTCACTCCTCTTCCCTCGTCTCTATATACTAAATCAAGCCAAGCCGTCCAAAGAGAATCAATTCCAAAATCTTACCGCAACACTCTTTTGGCTCTGCAGCTGATAAACTTTCCATTTCTTCGTATGAGCTCTCGCTCAAGATAATACATCTTTATATAATAAGCATATATGTATATACATCATATATCAAGGAAGAGTACATGGCAGAGAGACGATACTGGGGAGTTAGAGACAAGCACAGTGCGTTGCCATTTCAGAGGGTGTTGCGGTATTATTTGGTTTATTTCGACGGCTGGGTGTCGTGTTTCCTACCAGCGAACTGGGGGAGAGTCTTTGATTTCGAAGGAGAACTCGTTTAGGAGGCCAAATTTGCTCTTCAGACAGCTGATCGCTAACGGCAAACATTTATTGAGAAGAGGAGGAGAGGGGAGAGAGAGAGAGAGAGAGAGAGAGAGAGAGAGATGGAGAGACAGGGAATGACGCAGGTATTTATTTTTAATAGGTAGAATCCAAAATGTGCTGCGTGCTTGTTTTGTGGTTTTCCAACGCATTTCATACACTGCGTTTTCTCGCTCTATACCAAATCGTCTCTGAATTCTTCTGTTTCACTTTTTTTTTCTCTTCTTAAAGAACAAATAAGGATATCTTACGGTACCGAAACTCTTAAGGAAGTAGGGGGCGGATGGTCATAAATATCAAAAGCGTGGATTTGAAAAAAAAAAAATGAAACGACATCAAAATTTAGTTCAAATAAGGCGGATTGTCTGTACTTTAAGTTGGAATGAATTTATTGATCAGCATTTAGATAAAATATTATTCAAATTTAATATAAAATGGAGTCTCTTTTTCACTAAGTATCCTTGTCGTACTGTAGGTACGTCTTAAATAGTAATTAATGAAAAAAACGTATATTTAAGAAGCAATTTAATTTAGCAATATCTATTTCATGGAACATCATAAAATGTATATTAATGTCACACTCAAACCGTTTCAATGCATTAAATTGGGTAATATAACACCATATAGCACTACGCTTTTTTTATTTTCAATAAAAGCATGCATTGGTTATAACGGTTTTTTATTGAATCAAAAAATCTCATAATTATTAGATAATTTTTGTAAATAAATTACTGCTCTTTGATAAAAAAACAACTAACATTAAATGACATTGTTAAGGAATACATTTACATTTTTGCTTTAAGAACTTTAATATATTAGTAGTAATTAGAATAGTAATTCAATGTTGTTTTATAATTATTTAATAATTCTAGAATCTATTTATTAGTGCTGCCTATTTCCATAAACTATTTGAATTACTATTTGACATCACGTATCCAATATTTTAAAAAATAACTTAAATTTTGTTCATATTGGTATCAACTCTATATTCAGTAAATAATGAAACACTCAATTCTTTGCATGTATAAATATATAAATTTACTAAAGACATGTTCACACTGTAACCATCTAAAAGCAGACAAATTGCTCTTTCTTTGATATAGCTGTCATAAGTGACAGTTCAGTTGACACGATGAAGAATACTTTTTTTAAACGAATTACACTCTGAATTGTATGAAATGTAGTTCAAGACCTTTTACTAGAAAGTAAATATGGAGTAAAAATAAACATAAAGCCTCAACATTATGTGCAGGCATCCAAAGGTTTCACAATTTCCATGGCTCCGATAATTAGCGCGACAAATAGTGAACATGTCATGGCTTGCAAATATTCTTAATATTTTCAGCAATACAGTTTAATTCGGTCACAATTACAATTTTTGCTTATAAAATAGCATTAAATAAATATGAAATAATTCTATGTTTTTAATAGCTATATATTAAGACTATAATACAGGAATTTTGCAAATTTAATTGTATTTAATTAAAAAAGTGAACTCAGCTAAAATGTTTTTGAAGCACAAATCCCTTATTTACTAACGAATATTTTCATAAATCAAAATTTACTGCAAATTTATGAGTAAATTATATTTGCAAATTTTTTTTATTTTGTGCTTCAATATGTGTGGCTAGACAAATGCCAGAAAGTAGTCAAATATGACAATTTCAACAAAATCCCAGTTTCAGACAGTACAGCCACGTTAATTAATAAGAAACGTTTTTAACACTTTTTATCGGTAAATATATGGCGAATGTCGTTCCAACCATCATGATTGAAGTTTTCATGTAATTCGATTTGCAATCAAGACATACCATTCAAAATTGACTGCTTCATAAAGATTTCGGATGAAAAGGTCAACTAAAAAGGGGAGTATGCGTGTGCTAAAACACCGACAAATATAAATGAAGGGACCCAAGCCAAGTACGTGAAATAGATACTGCTTAGAATCCCACTAATTGACTTGCATAAGAATATAAGATATGTGTAACAATTTATTCTTAATTATTCCACCTTTTCTAACTGGAGGGATAAGCTAAGGTAGCCCGCGATGTCTAAGACCTATAATAAAACAAATAAACTGCACAGCAGGTTTCTTTCGATAGCGAGATATATTGTCGGAACTATATTCGATAGAGGCTCAACGCTGTCCTCAACATGCAACTGAGTTTCGAAATCCCAATAAACCAGAATGATAAAATTATAATTTCCGTCAAAAGAAATCGATAGCAAAAATTAAGTTGGTATATCCCCCCCCCCCGACCCGTCTAGACGCCTTTACTCTTTTATCGTAAACTGTGCGGTGTTGCTATAGTTATAATACAGAAGGGGAAGTGGGAAAGGCAATTGTAGAATTATAATTGGGTTGTAAAACAAAATGGCTTGCTTTCAAGGCAATAGAGAAAAAGTGAAATTAAGGTTCTATGGGAAATTAAACTAGCTTTTTAACAGACTTCAAGAAGTGTTTAGGTATTTATAGGTATTTATACAAATAGTTTATACATTTAACCTGTTCTAAGCGATATCAGATATTCACCAAATACCTTTTCAGTGTGTGTTTCAATTTAGCACAATTTGGTACCATGTGCTACTGCACTAGTGCCATAAAACAAACTGAAATAAACAATATTTCGACATTGACGCTTATATATCTTATATCGTTTTTTGCACAGCAAAGAATTTTCGCCTGACTCTAAACGTATTTCTTAGACTATAAATATATATCAATACTTTTAGATCGACATGTTTTATAAAGTTATTTATACGTTTGTTTAGAATGTGAAATTGGGATAAATTATACAAAATACTTGCTGTAATAACGAATAGATACACTTTTTACAACAGATAATACAAGAGTAAAACTCATAGTTTGTTTCACGGTGGATATTTGTTGGTAAGTTTATGCACACTGGGCGACTTTGAAGTGGAACTAAACCGATTTGACGTTTTCACAAATATTTTTAAGACAAAATCATATTATGATGTCGGGTTCTACCTAATTAAGTATTGCTAACAAAAACGAAGACGATATGTTTGTTGTCAGTGTTTCGATGGTCAATGATAACAAAGACAAGCATAAATGTGTTTGTCAGACAAACACGGAAGAAAATCAACTTAAATAATCCTCTACTGACCAAGAGGAAACTGTGTAGGTTTACAAAATATACCGTTTAAATATGGGCACAGTAATAATATTCCCTTTTGAAATTCACGAGTACATAGGTTTTTTAGAAACGTCTTGTTCTTCTTATCCAGGCAGATGGACTGAGAAAATCAAAAATATGAATGAATAGTTGACGACAGTCTGAATAAAATTATTCATTAAACCAATCTTGAGCGAGTAAACATATTTAAAAGCAAAATTGAAAGTTATTAAAACAAAATTTAATTAATTAGTTTAGTTTATATATTTAAAATATAAGATCAGAAAAATTCATTGATTTTATAACAAAAACAAGTGTCATTCTGATTGGCATTCTGTTAAATAGAGATTTTAAATGCCTTTTTAGGTTTTTAAAATGTCCACCCGTTTTACTCGTAAACATGTATTTTATAGTAATTATACATATATGTATTCGTATATACTTTTGTCTTGTTAACATTGAGAATAGTTTTCAAATGTGTAATAATATGACATATTTATAGTAATTGAAAAACATTTATTATTTTTATGCAATATTTGCATTATTTTATTGCAATTAATAAATAACAATAATATATTTTCGTATAAATTTATGAAGTTCAATATTACATGTGTTAAATAATGTTCTTCAGTTAATTTATTAAAGTTCCAATATTGTATCTAAAACATAGCGAACCACGTAATGAGATTTAACTAATTAACTATAGATAGGTAGTTCATGTTTATAATTTTCGTCCATTTCAACAAATTAACTTGCTGCTTTACGTAAAAGTTAACATTTTATGCCATTTAAGGTTAAATATAATATCATTAAATTATATATATAAAAAATCTTGGCTCTTGCTCTTGCTTTTTGATTGATTTATTATTAAATATTCATACAATGTAAAATATTTGCAAACTCGATAACTAGAAAATAAGGCAACATCATCTGGAATTTCACCATGTATCAATGAGTCACTAAAAGAGCCTTATTTTCAGCGATAAATATGTGCTTTACCAATCGATATTCGAATCGATAGCGATACTTTGTGAGGATGTATAATATTAATGTAATAAAGCATTAATTAGCTGCCTAGCCAGTTAAGATGACAAGAATATTTGGCTACTGAGAGTTACTTCTCCTGTTTATGTAGCGCATATATAATTGCTATATTTGCCTTGTCACAAAATTTAACCTATTAACTAAGTCATGTTTAATGAAATACGAGTTTATGATACTCAATTCGTTTGATGCAGTATTCATTGGATTTCGAATCACGGTCATTTAAAATTTAAAATAATTCATTATTTTTATTAATGCGGCCAAGGAACAAAAATGTCAAATCCGTTACGTTTCGTTTTACCTTTTTCCTTGATACAAATATTTATCGAATTTTGCCTACCTATGTACACCTTATACGTCCTTCAAAATTCTTACCCGCCTCTCACACACTTTAATCCTATATTTACATCGGCATATCTTTTTCAAGTGGAGTGTTAAAGGAGAATGAGCTTGCTGTGTATTCTTTCTATAGAAGGCAGTAAAAGCCCCCTGACAATTACACATTTCTTTGGTGAAACATAAAAAAGGAAAGGTGACAAAACGACAGGGAGACTTATAAAGTGTCTGGAATAAATAAGTTTTATGATAATACATCTATCTATTATCCTTTAAATCCCCGTGTTCCAAGCAAGTGTGTGCTCTTCCCCGCTCCTCAAATCTCTCCCTTTGTTAACTGAAGAATTAAATCGAGTATTTTTTTCGTCATCATCCCCCTATAGCAGCCTATAGATAATATTTCTCCCAAAATGGGACGAAGAAAGGAGAACTCAAAGAATCAGAAAGAATAATAGCCCATTTCAGCTGAAAGTTGCAATCATTGAAAAAGCTCCGTCGAATTATTTTGCGAGCGGATTTTCTCGCTGTAATATAAAGAACAATATTTTATGCTTTTACAGTTATTTTGAAAACACATTTTATCGACCAGCCCACCTCTTTTTCTTTCCTAATTCTTTCTAAGTCGTCGATAAAGTTACCTCCCCTCTCCTCCCTCCCTCCCCCGCCCTGCAACATGCATACGAAATAGAGAGAACATCTTTCAATTGGTATTATTGCTTCTTAATCGCAGGCGACAAAATTTCAAGTTTATGGTAATTGTCTCGCATATACTAATGAATAAAATCGATTTTCATTACATTATGGTTTACAAAATAGTAACTCTATTTAGTTATCAAAAAGAATGGTTAACAGTTAATTTTTTAACCATTTTCTGCATTGTTTAGATAGATATAGCTGTGTGTTTATTTGATATCAATTAAATAATATATTTTCATTTTGTATTAAACGCTTCCAGCGTTTTGATTTTATGATGCGTTTAGTAATCGGTTTAATCTTCGTTATAGTTTGTTTTCAACTCTTGTAACATATTTTATAAAGCTGCATTTTTCGATTTTTCTCAATTTAACAAATTAAACCAATACACACAAATGAATACAGAAATAATAGACTTAATACATTGCCACTAGTAGAATAGAAATAGGGGAAAAAGGAACGCGCTTACAATACTATAAAAATTCTACAATACCCCCAAACTGATTAAAAAATAGATTGCATAATTATGAACATCGAAATGTTTTATACATTTATTTGGTTTTTAACAACAATTGTTTTAATTATGGAGTGCCACAAGTAATACTTTTCATGATATTTGCAGGTTGTTTAATGGTCAACAGTTATGCTTTAATTTTCACTTTTTGAATTGAATATTGAGGCAAAGCATCATTTTAATTCATTAATTCATTAAAACAAAATTGTTGTAAATCACGTGATGGTAATATTCATTGATATTTGAATAATTTTCTCTGCAACAATTATACTATGTTATAATTTTATATCTAAATAAATTTATTAAAATATAAATTAATTAAAAATTTGAATTTAATTAATTTAATTTTTGTATTATTTATAAGTTATTTATTAGTTAAATTGATTAAATTAATACAATACAAAACATTAACATTCTTAATGAGGCAATATTTTTTATTAAACATTTTTGTTATTCAGGATGTTAACAATACAGCTAAATTTCAAATGAAACGAGTAATTACAATTTTAATTTTTTTTAAAGACTTTAGACACGATAAAAAATTTAATTGTTTTTTTGTATACATAACTTGATTAGTTTATGCAGAAAATATGCACATAATGCGTATATATACTATTATATAATTTTTGAAACTGTATGTTAATTTTTATATAAATATATGTGTTCCCATTTCAGATAGCGTAAATGTGCTGATATTGTTACGATATATAACGGTAATGTGTGTTTATGTTTGAAGATATGCTACATGATGTTTCGTCTATATCTTATAGTTAGTAAATCAATTAGATATTTTCTTTAGAATAATCAATGATCGATAAATATATTTTCTTGCATAATAATCAATGATCGATAAACATATTCTCTTGAGAATAATCAAGTGATGAAATATAATATAATCTC
>JAYRBW010009164.1:0-13427 GCA_036023295.1 Invenusta paracnida
CGCTTCGTAGCAAGTCGAGATTATCAATTACAATATTAGCGCTTCGTAGCAAGTCGAGATTATCAATTACAATATTACCGGCTCGTTGTAAGTCTAGACTATTTATAAAAGTCTATCTTAGTTACCGAGATATATTCATTATATTCGTGCAATCTTTTGATTTTGCTAACAACGCAATTAATTCTTAACATTAAATTTAATCTAATACACGATATTTTATTTCGATTTGAATTATCTAAATTAAGTAGTACATTACAAACACGGCTCTAGTCACATTAGGAATAGGTAACTATCGTAAATACTTGCAAGACATTGTTATGTCATAATTGTCAAATTCTCACTGTTTGTATATTAAGCAAAATAAATATCTATAAAATTATGCATGCATTAAAATGTTTAATGATTGATTGAATTAGAATAATAACATGTGAACTTATGCTTTGTTATTTAAACTACGATGCCAAAGCAACAATAGCTTCTGGTCTGTTCTGAAAATGGTACATAGACTCACTCACTTGGACTTTTTTGTGTTATAGAAAAGGTTCCTTTCAACTTGTCCGTATCTATTAAAAAAAAAAGATTCAAATACGATGTATTAGGGATGTCAACATAATTGATGAGCAAAACGATTAGTATATTAGTAGTATACAAATGGCCAATTTTAGAAACATGGCCAGACAATGTAAACGCAATGTATGTTTAATAGGTTTTAAACCCGTGTTTATCAGACCTTTTCTCATCCATATTCATTGGTCAACGTCTTAATTGAGTTGAGTTCTCAAAAGAGGTACCTTAAAGTGTTTGTTTGTTGCTATTAAATGTAGGCAATGTTTGTCTTGCACTTATGCACCTCAATAACATCTAATTTGTTGTCCCAGAAGAGACAATGATATTTTCATTTTATTCATTCGTTAGGTTATTGTCATTTTTATTTTGCTTTTATTCCACATGCAAGGTTTTGTATAATGTCAAAACTATACTTTAATTACACTTAAATATATTCTTATATGCTGATTGTAAAATTACTAAATAAATCCTTGGAGCAATAATGACATACTTATGCTTGTCAACAAGTCTTCAAATTTGCCTTCGTCAAATGCTGTAATACAAGAAACATTGGAATGCTGCAATATATACAAATATTATATCTTGATTTTCCAAAATTTGCTAGCCATAACATTGAAGTAACTAAAATTATATTGTACATAATTTTAGCAAACGTAAGACTTTGTTACACATTAATCAATACTACTAACATTATTGTATTATTTAAATCATTTACAAAGATGTAGGTACCATTCAAATTAATGAATATATTTTACAATATAAAAAACGCAATAGTAAATTTAGGTCGTTTTCGTAAATAAAAGAACGCTTCTTCGTTTGTTCTTGGAATTCCCTTCGTTCGTTCGTGGAATTCCCTTTCGTTCATTCGTGGAATTCCCTTCAGTCATTCGTTGAATTCCCTTCGTTCGTTCGTGGAATTCCTTTCGTTCATTTGTGGAATTCTTTTCGTTCATTCGTGGAATTCTCCTTTTGTTCGTTCTTGGAATTCCCCTTCGTTTGTTCGTAGAATTCCCTTCAGTCATTCGTTGAATTCTTTTCGTTCGTTCGTGGAATTCCTTTCGTCCATTCGTGGAATTCTTTTCGTTCATTCGTGGAATTCCCCTTTTGTTCGTTCTTGGAATTCCCCTTCGTTTGTTTGTGGAATTCCCTTCGTTCATTCGTGGAATTCCCTTTCGTTCATTCGTGAAATTTCTTTCGTTCATTAGTGGAATTCCCCTTTTGTTCGTTCTTTGAATTCCCCTTCGTTTGTTCGTGGAATTCCCCTTCGTTCATTTGTGGAATTCCACTTTTGTTCGTTCGTGGAATTCCCCTTCGTTCGTTCGTGGAATTCTCCTTCGTTCGTTCGTGGAATTCCCTTCGTTCATTCGTGGAATTCCCTTCGTTCATTCGTTGAATTCCCTTCATTCATTCGTGAAATTCCCTTCGTTCGTTCGTGGAATTCCCTTCGTTCGTTCGTGGAATTCCCGTTCGTTCATTCGTGGAATTCTCCTTCGTTCGTTCGTGTAATTCCCGTTCGTTCGTTCGTGGAATTCTCTTTCGTTCGCAAAATAACGAACGGTCACGTGACTTTATTAAACAAAAACTTTGATCTTTCGATCTTTCGATTATTTCATTATTCAATACTATAATATGTTTATTGTTAATGATTATATAAATTCAGTTATATAAAAGTATTCTTTGATTTTTCGAATTATTTTGTAAATATATAACCTACAATACTTTTATTTATAGTTATTATAACTCATAATAACATAAGTACAGCATTCAACATTATTATATAAATTAATAATAATAATATAAATTACAAACTTCTGTATCAATTATTTTTGTTTAACTTTATTTTAAAAATGTTTTTGAATACTTTCTATTAAAGACAATAAAGTAAAACGTTTAATTAAAATAATATGTTTTATTTGAAATTTACAGAAATTACTTCAATAGATACTTAATTCACATTGTCTCATTAGCTGCGTCTTTTGAGATTATTTTATTTGACACTTGAAATTGAAAAATAATTTTTATATTCGTAAATTTTAAATTTCGCTACTATCAGTTTCTATGACAACGTAAACAGTCGCAAGCAAACGAAGCATTTAAACCGTTCTTTCAATTAAAGAACGAAGTTTAAAATCGATTAAAGAACGAAGCTTCGTTTATTTACGAAACCATTCTCGAAGTAGCGTTTTTTATTAATTAAAGTAAATTAAGCGGTATTTTCAAAAGTATTTATCACATATATAATTAACAACACATAAACAATTAATCACGTACCGTAAATCTATGAAATATCACAGATATGATTTGATTAAATGTTCAACATAGTCTAGCTTTATGGCTACCTATCTACGTAAGTTGAGTTTAAATAACAGTATTTGAGTAAACAACATATTACTACATTCCTGAATATTACCTGAAATTCCTCAAATCATCTACTTAAAATGGTGAGACTGAATTATTATGAAACTGATCAATCATGAAATAAGGCTAACAAAAGCAAAATAATCATTTCTCGCAAATTGGGTTAGGGAGGTTGCCAATTACTGAAGATACCACATATTAATAAGCAATAGACTTTTGTATTATTAGGCTAAATGACACAGATTAGAGTTAATGTTAACATGAGAAAAACTGAGAATATTGCATTACGTCATTTATTCAAATTATTGACTTTTTATTGTTGTTAAAATACGCATAGAAATTAATCAATAATACACATGTAATGTAAATTTAATAATATAGACGAAGCATTTTTATTCTTGACCAAAAACATACTTCTTCAAATTGTTTTGTATCCAGACTGCCAAATCAATGTTTATAAATTAAAACAAACACACAACTTTAGCGGACAATAAAGGTAAATTATAAAGTGGATACTGCGTTTTGGTCTGCTATTCACCAATAAGGCAGAGGCGTCATTATAAATCTTACTCTCAAATAAATACCTACCAACAAAAAAAGAAAGGAAATATCAAACATAACTGTGAGCAAAGATCATGAACATTGATCTCACTTTTTGAATTGGGGGACTCCAGATCACCCAAGGAGTTGGGGACATCTTTTTCGGTACTTTTGGTTACCATAGCAACTGAAAAATGGAAGTCACCACACGATTTGAAAGTGATACGATTGACAAATATATATTGGGGACTCAGTTTACGAGCAATGAGGAGTAATGAGGACCAATGAAGACCAATGAGGACCAATAAGGATCAAAATGTCTTCGTGAGACATCGATTTTAACTCCAGAATTTTGGTATGACAATTTCTTTAATAATTTCGATCAATAAATCAATAGTTCGCCGATAACATTAATAAATGGACTCTATCTTCTGTTTAAGGGTTTCCCCTGAATATAGCTGCCCAAACTAAAGCTAAGTATTTTTACTTGAGGATCCCGGAGAGGACAAGGCTCCTTTCATCTTCGTGACATCTCTTACTGGGGATTTAGTAGGGGCGGTCGCTGAAATATGAAGTTCCAGTTACATATATTGGCTCTCAAATTGGACCACGCTTTCACTGATATAAAACTATGTTTGGCTATGAGTTAAATATGTTATGAGAAACCTCAATTAAGTTGTCTGGATTCTTATGAGCTAATAACATTATATAAATATAAATTATGTTATTAGAAAGGTCTTTAAGGCAGCAAGCATTCTCACTTGGTGACTTCTTTGTTCTTACTGGACTTCCAGGCCCCGCCAACCTTGAAGTAGTACGAACATCTACAGAATAAGAGATTGAAATACTTTTACAACTTTTTTACTAAAATACACATAATTTGACTATATATAAATCCAAGTTAAAATGCCATTCAAAACAACGTATAGATCTACTATTTCAGACGGAATATTCTGCTTATTAGTATTATGATAGTTAATGACAATGCTGTATACACTATTATGCGCATAACTATTGCTGCTTTTTTCTCTGGTCTAACTGGCACTTCTACTTTGATGGAGAACTGAAAATACACAAATTGATGGAACTTAAAGAGAGCAAATGTATTTTTATGTATTTCCTGAATTATTACAGAACATGAAAAAAATGGAATTAGAATATTTTCTCGAATTTGTGCCTCCATAGTTGCATTCAACAGTGCCCATTTGCAATTGCAATTACACACACACACAAATACGTATTTATCCAATCAACGGGCGCTAATTGCATTGCATTGTTCACTAGAGGACCAACTTCTTACTTGGTGACTTTGGCGATGACAGGGTTCCTCTTGACTTGGGCGACGCAGCCGCTGAAATATTTAATGTGTAAATCGTGTTTGTGCTTCGTTAGAAGCGTTATCATGGAGAGAAGGAAATATCTACTCAATAACGTTTTGCAAATCTACATAAACAGAACAAAAAGAACTGAACAAAGTTCTTTTGAAGGAATAAACTTACCGGATGCTTTATTTGATTTCGATGGACTCACGGGTTCAGATTTGGTCTTCCGCGGAGGCCCTACGTAAGCATAAAAATGTGTGGGAATGAAAAAGATGACTGCCAAACGTATTCAGCACGTAACTCCTGAGGGAATGCAGCTATATCACCAATATAGATTATTTATGTCATACACGTGAAATACTGGCGTGTATACACCACAGAAGCTTACATTGATCCAGTTAGTTTACAAATCAGGTCAATAATATGAAACAGAGCCCATAAAACATTGAGGTATGGACAAGAGTAATTACTCAAATTACGTAATGGAAGATTAATTCAATTTTAGTAAGTTTAAATATTCGAAATGTATATGTTTTATATTGAATCTATTTTTGATAATATATTTACGCTTAAAATGAAGAGTCAATATTTTTACATTTTGATATAAGATAATGGTTTATTTGATTGATTTCAAACATAATAAGATTGAATTAGTATGTCAATGCTTCATCATTATCAGACAACTCATGTTTTCAGATATGTTTTCAGACATCGTCGGACAATAGAATATATGTTATCATACAGAGTTGGAAACATTATGACGATGCAGTTATATTATTCGTCACAATGATTTATTTAAATTGTTGCAGGAAACATGTCTCAACACCAATTAAACAGTCAAATGATGAACAAACGCAAAATCTTCCAACTAACCTGGAGATCTGTTCCTTCTGGTAGAACTAATGGCATCACTTCTGTTCTGAACTGGCAGATAAAATATTTAGCGCAACGAAATAAAAATAACTGCCACACAAAATGTGTAATATATGCATTTATTGAATATTAAAATATAAAACAAATCGTTTGGAAAATAAGCTTTTCATTTTTTATCGCACACCATTAAAGTTTTGAATTAAAAAGGCAAATCTAATGTTTTGAATTCTCCCTTAAATCGCACTTGAAATGTGCATTTCTCACAAAATAATTCAATGGCGCACCAAAGAATGTTTGAGACATTTTATTTGTACAAATTATTTAATTTGTAAAAGTTCGATGTTCTTCTGATATCAATTGTTCTGCTATTCCACTTTGATTGTTTCCAGAGAGATTTGTGGTCAAATTAAATAAATGAATAAATATAAAAATTCGTTTTTCTTTCTTAAGTAAGAATGTTGTTTCTATTCCTCTAAAATTCTTTAGATAAGCAGTTTAAACAGTATATTTAAAGTATATTTAAGTATATTTAAGTATATTTAAACAGTGTAACACATTTACAAATTATTATTGATTATATTGATTTTTTGTCGCATTTTTCAAGTTTGAAATATTTGAATAATTAACGTTTATTTCATAATTGTTTACATGCATCGTGCAAAGTGAAAAAATGCGTAATAATCCCCAAAACATGTAACCTGTTAATATAGCTGAAATTCTAGTAATAACCAAAATATAGCGTTCACGGTACTGCAAGCATTAATTATAAATACTAGCTGACAAGATTATGTGTTGACGGGGAGAATTATTCTAGATTATTTTTTAGCAAAAAAACGTCAATATCGTAAACCTTAAAATGTCTTACAAGTTATCCAACTATTCAGACTGTTTTGACAAAACAACAACCACATATATTGATCTTACGCTGAGATTTCGGTGTCACAGGACTTTTACTCATGTGTTCCTTTGCCTTGAGATCTTGATGAGCTGAAAGTAATATGGAATCACGTCCCAGTTACTATTAGTTAGTTTTATGCAAGTGGAGCGTGCCAAAAGTGTCGATATCTTACTTACGCGAAAGTTTCGATGTTGCTGGACTTCTCGCTGGATCTACGTGTTCATTTAAAATTTAAATGTATGGATTATATTTCGATTTTTGAAATTCGAAATTCAAAATATATGACATTATGTTATTTGAAAAAGACAACCAAACTTTTAATATAAATAAACAATAATGGAGCACGAGGAGATGGCTGGGAATGACCTATAAAATGCTCCTCATTCACTTCTGCTTACTAACTCTAATTTCATATTGTTATCAAAAAGCAGATGTACATAGTTGCTCCAATCATGAAGACTCAATCTTGCCACTAACCTCTTGGTGATGACTGCTCCTTTAAAGGACTTCTTGGTACACTCGTTGACCTCGGTCCTCTTTCTCGAGCTGGAATAGAAGATGCGAGATCGTGAGTTGGCTGGGATTGAGAGGAATTGTCCCTGAAAGTATCTTAAGCAGTCTCTTTTTGCAATATTATTCGATTTGATAAACACGAGAACATGTATGGGAACTTACAAGGAGATTTTGGCGACGGACTTTTACTTATTTGTTCGTTTGCCTTCGGATTTTGATTAGCTGAAAGTAAGATTAAGAAATACGGATTGTGTGATAAATATAAATTAGAGTTCAACACAATCACATTACCACATTACCAGTAACATGAATCCAGTAGCAACAATAATAAAACTAAAACTCGATTCTAACCTTTTGGTGATTTCTGTTTTATTAAAGGACTGGTTGGCTCATTCTTTGGCTTTGGTCCTCTTTGTCGAGCTGTAAAATAGAAGATGAAACCGTGAGTAGACTAAGATTTGCAGTTAGCGGAGAAAGAATTAATTATTTATGCTGATATCCTCATTCCATCCATACTGAGTGGGGAGAGGCTTACGACAACTTAAATGAAGAAATAAAGCAATGTAAGCTTCTTTTCACAAATTAAAGCTGTATAACTTAAGAACAATATTTCTTACTCTGTACCATACTCTGCACCATACTCTACAATATAATCTGCACCTTACTATGCACCCTACTCTACACCATACTCTGCACCATAATCTGCACCCTACTCTGCACCCTACTCTACACCATACTCTGCAACATAATCTGCACCCTACTCTGCAACCTACTCTACACCATACTCTTCACCCTACTCTACTACCAACTCTACACCAACTCTGCACCATACTCTGCACCCTACTCTGCACCCTACTCTGCACCCTACACTGCACCCTACTCTGCACCCTACTCCACACCATACTCTGCACCCTACTCCACACCATACTCTGCACCATACTCTGCACCATACTCTGAACCATACTCTGCACCATACTCTGCACCATACTCTGCACCATACTCTGCACCATACTCTGCACCATACTCTGCACCATACTCTGCAAGATTCTCTGCACCATAATCTGCACCCTACTCTGCACCCTGCTCTGCTACCAACTCTGCACCAACTCTGCACCCTACCCTGCACCCTAGTCGCACCAAATGTGATAATAATAAAATTAACCCTCCGATAATTAACAGTACTATTTAGTAAATTCTGATCTTACGTGGAGACTTCGAAGCTAGTGAATGTTTTCCTGGATCTTGTTGTGGCTTGTTATGACTCGCTGGAAGTAGATACAGAGTGGAAACCCATTCTGAGAATGACGATATTATTTCAAAGTGTACAGTTTGAGAAATTACTTCTAATTTAATTTCTAAAAATAGTATTTGCAAATAAAAGTAACAAAAGTGTTTAAAAACAAATATTTGATCATGAATATTGATGTTGCTGTCTATTTGTCTCTGATTTGGTGACCCTTCGTCACCTTCAAGCTGCGGACCGTTTGTACAAGAAAGTTGTCGCACACGAAAAATATCACAGATTATCCTCTTCATCCACAGAACGGGTTTATAAACTCTTTTCCCCCAAAGCACCACACTTCACGTATTTGACAATTACTTGGCAGACACTAATGTGCTTCGTAATTTAACAATTACATTATAAATATAGACTTTAAAACGGTTGATTAATAACAATCCGTTCCCATCTTACGTGGCGATTTTGAGGTGACTTGGCTCTTCACTGAATCCTCACCGACTCTGTGCCCGGCTGAAATTGAAGACACAAACATTTATTTCCCACATGGGTATATCATTATGCAATAAATCAGTTCATGCATACATATATACAGTCATGGCCTGACTGGATGCATCACCTACAAAATATAGGTTATTCAGCATTCGGAAGCCAAAATGAATGTGTATACCTGTGTTTACCTGTGTGTATCTGTTTACCTGAAATCGACTGCTAGAGTGGATGCATCAGATACTAACAATGGCTTACTCTAATCGGAATTTCCATAATTATTATATCAGCCAATTAAAAACTGCCTCTATTGATTTTCCTATTTGTTGACTATTTAACTTATTGTATTTCAATGTGAAAGTTAGTACATGCTCAGATTAAAATAACAATGGATGGCAAACGAAATCCAGACACCACGCATGCTATCATTTATACCCTCCATGAAGAAGGCTACTCCTCCCAGGAAACTGCATCCAGAATCAACATCTCTCAATCCACAGTTATACTATCTCAGCAGAATTTTCGCACCTCCAGAAAGTTTTGTTACAAGAAGCCAGTTGAATGTCCTTGTGGTTCGATGAAGAGGTTGGATTCCTCAATCGTCCGACACAGCAAGCTGAATCCTAAGCAGACCTCACTAGCCATCTCCCTGGATTTACCACCAGAATCCAGGTTGAACGCGAGGACAGTCAAGAAGAGACTGGTGGAACATATTCTAAAATCCTACTGACCAGCCCGGAAGCCTATGAGCTCTCCGAAAAGAATATTGGCGATCGGCTGGCATTCATCGAGCAGTACCGCGACTGGACTGAGGATAACTGGAGACGAGTCATGTTCAGTGATTAGAACAATCATTACAGAGTTCTGAGCATTCACCAGGCATGTGCAGCACCCTGAAAATGAACGCTAATATCCCCACCTCAGAGTATTGCCCAATGAGGAATGCCCTGAAGGTCATGGTGTGGGGAGCCATCGGTGCCATGGGAAGAAGTGGCCACAGGTTTATGCCCAAGGGAACAACAATCAACAACTTGGTCTTTCTGCAGGTGTTCAAGTATAAACTGTCTTTTTTCATAGAAATCGAAAACTGCAGTCACTTCCAGCACGATGGCGCTCCATACCATCAAACCATGGCCGTCAAAAAGTGGCTCCAGTATGCTGGCACCGAGATTGTTGGTCTGTGGTCTGGGAACTCGCCAGATCTAATCCTACAGAGAACTGTTGGACCATCCTCAAGGCCAATCTGGCTTCCAAAATTCCAACTTCACTGTTGGACTTAAAAGAACACATCAAAGACGTGTCAGTGGGTGAATGAGATTTCACAAGACTATTTGGGACTGACTCTGTACGCATCTATGCCACATAGGATTAGAGCAATACTTAATAATAAAGGTTTTCATACAAAGTATTAATCGATTGTTACTAATATTTGTGCTTTTGATAATAATATTTCAGTGTTACTTGATAATAAAGATTTTAAGACAAAACTTGTTTTTCCGCAAGGTGATGCATCCATTCAGGACATGACTGCATATAAATATATATCAAAAAAAGAATGCAAATAATAGTTTGACATAATTGGAATATTATAATCGTTGGCCCAAAAGAACTAAATTAAGTATAAATAGAAGTAGTGTGTCACAAAAAAGCAGGTGACCGTGAAACGTGAAATGAAGAATTGCAATCATCAGAATGACACAAAATAGGAGAAAATCGATTGGAAAATGCAACATTATTCTATAAATGATATTAATATATGCAATGTTTAACAAAAGGTAATGGGATTGTATATTTTGAATTAAACTTAAACCCTATTTGCTACTCTCGCAAAATTTGACGCACTCAGAATCGGGGAGAGAGCCACCCCCTGTAATTCATCCGCCTGTTTAGATAAAGCCTTGAAAGTTGGTTTGTGGGAACACCAAAGTTTTTCAGACTTGTTTCCGGTAAAAAATAGATATTTTAAATTGACAATTTTTGTGGGAATAGAAAAAATTGTATTAACATTATTTTACTCCTATAAATTTATTTTATTTTTATATTTTCATTTTATCTATTGTACACAGCAATTATTGTTATCTCCGATTTATAAATGTACAAATCAATAAAAAATATTGTTATAAAAAAATGCATTTTCCTGAATTTTGGTATTTCAAAATTATTTGCAAAAAAATAAAAATCTTCCAAAGAAATAAAATAAATGGCCTTAAAAGTTGCAAAACTCAATAATAGGAAAAGTTTGTGAACCTTGAATGTTGCTGTGTCCTATATCAAACAAACGACAGTAAATACAAAAGATTTGATTTCATTAACAGTCTTGTCAATTTAGGAAATCGATTTACTTTGATAAAATTTGTATAAATGAGTCCCCTAAAAAATAGTATTAAATATTTGTGTTAAACTAATAAGAAGAGCAAATAATCATGTTATTTGGTTAAACATGGAATGCACTTCTTGCTTGGAAGTTTGAAAACTTGAGACATGAATGCGACTGTTATTGAGAGCATTATGATCAGCAGAGTTGGGCCAGAAGATACTTCCTGCCGTTCACATGTCTAGTTTGCTTCGGTAATCTTAGCACATTAACAGAAACATGAATCTAGTAGCAACAATAATGAAGACTCAAACTTGAATCTAACCTTTTGGGGATTTCTGTTTTCTTAAAGGACTGGTTGGCTCCTTCTTTGGCTTTGGTTCTCTTTGTCGAGCTGTATAATAGAAGATGAGACCGTGAGTAGACTAAGATTGGCAGTTAGCGGAGAAAGAATGCATTATTTATGCTGATATCCTCATCACATCTATACTGAGGAGGAGAGGCTTACGAAAACTTAAATGAACAAGTAAAGCAATGTAAGCTTCAATGACCTTTCACAAATTAAAGCTGTACAACTTGAGCACTATATTCTTTACTCAGTACCCTACTCTGCACCATACTCTGCACCATACTCTGCAAACTACTCCTCTGCACCGTACTCTGAACCATACTCTGCATCCTACACTGCACCTTACTCTGCACCATAATCTGCAACCTACTCTGCAACATACCCTGCACCCTATTAAGAACCCTAATCTTCAAGATATTCTGCACCCCAGTGTGCATCCTACTTTGCACAATACGCTGCATCATATTAAACACCTTATCTGCACCCTACTCTGCATTATACTCTACACTATACTGTACACCCTACTCTGCATTATACTCTACACTATACTGTACACACTACTCTGCACCATACACTGCACCATACTCTGCACCATACCCTGCATCATACTCTGCACCATACTCTGCACCCTACTCTGCACCATACTCTGCACCATACTTTGCACTATAGTCTGCACCATACTCTGCACCCAACATTGCACCATACTCTGCACCCAACTCTGCACTATACTCTGCACCATACTGTACACCTTATACTGCACCTTTCTCTGCACCATACTCTGTATCCTACCCTGCACCATACTCTGCACAATACTCTGCACCATACTCTACTACACCATAGGCTGAACCACACTCTGCACCATACTAAGCACCTTACTCTGCACTATACTCTGTCCCCTAATCTGCACCCTACTCTACACCATACTCTGAAACATACACTGCACCGTACAAAGAACCCTACTCTGCACCAATACACTGATCAAAAATACTGTTCACCATACTCTGCACCCTATGCTGCACTCTAATCTTGACGCTATTCTGCACCCTAGTGTGCATCCTACTTTTCGCCATACACTGCAACATACTATGCACCCTATTCTACACACTACAATGCACCATACTCTAATCTCTACTTTACACTAGGAAAACCCTAACCCTACTTTGCACCATACTCTGCAACCTACTCGGCAGCCTACCCTGCGCCATACTCTGCACAATACTCTACACCATGCTCTGCTACCAACTCTGCAATATACTCTGCACCATACTGTACACCTTATACTACACCTTACTCTGCACTATAATATGCACCATATACTACACCATACTCTGCACTATACTCTGCACCATACTTTGCAACATACTCTGCACCATACTCTGCATCCTTCTCTGCACCATACTCTGCACCCAACTCTGCAATATACTCTGCACCATACACTGCACCATACTGTACACCTAATACTGCACCTTACTCTGCACCATACTCTGCACCCAACTCTACACCATACTCTACACTCTACTGTACACACTAATCGGCATCATACTCTAGACCATACTCTGCAACCTACTCTGCACCATACTGGGCACCACACTCTGCACCATACTCTGCACCTTACTGTGCACCCTACTCTGCAATCTACTCTGTAACATACTCTGCACCATAATCTGCACCATACTCTGCATCCTACTCTGCACCATACTCTGCACCCAACTCTCCAATATACACTGCACCATACTCTGCACCATACTGTACACCTTATACTGCACCTTAATCTGCACCATACTCTGCACCATACTCTGAAACCTACACTGCACCCTACTCTGCACCAAACACAGCACCCTACTCTGTACCCAAATGTGATAATAAATAGTTAACCCTCCAATAATTATTATAATTAACAGTACTATTTAGTAAATTCTGATCTTACGTGGAGACTTCGAAGCTAGTGAATGTTTTCCTGGATCTTG
>JAYRBW010009175.1:0-13427 GCA_036023295.1 Invenusta paracnida
TTTATAATTATATTTTTTTAAATATTCGAATGTAGAATTTTATGCTTTAATGTCAGGTACATATTTGTGTAGAAAATATTACAAAAAATATCAGAACAGAAATATGTTACTTATATATATATACATCTATATATAGTTTGTACGGTTGAAAAACTTTTATAAAACCAAATAAAAGTCAAGATAATATATATTTTGCCATTCTTGAGAACAGTTTAAAGATTCATTTTAAAATTTAGTAAGTTAGTTTTAACACAATTTTAAAAATAATAAATTAGTCTGCACAAAAAGTTAATTCTATTAAACAGATGTACAATAGTAAGTTATATTTAATTATATAGGCAATTGTAAATTCACTTTAACAAAAAGAAACTTCATTATGACAAAAGTATATTCATTATAAAAAATATATATTTTCTAAACATATTAAGTACAATTATGTTAACCAATATTAATGAACATAACTATATAAAATTTATATACAAAAAAATCAACAGTTGAGTATAAATTAACCTTCTATGACGTTACCAACCAAAGACGCAGGAATGCAAAGAAAAACTCGATCACACCAATTGTGACATTTCTGAGCAGTGATGATATTGATTGCATCATGACCAACTCGTAAAAGTATTCTAATACATGCTTCTAAAATTAATGCCTCGTCGTGTCGATGTTCTTCGATATTCAAAAGTTCATTTTGATTTTCTTTCAGTTGTCGTCTGACTGTAAGAGTGTGTCTGCTCCACCGGATTAAAAAATGTATGGACTAGGCAGCATATGGAGATTCAATCAACTTTGCATCTCTTCTTGATGAATATTCATTCTCAAATGAGATCGTGCACTATCATAAGTTATGTGAACTTGTTCGTTTTCAGGAAATACAACAGCAATTTGGTCTATTAGCCCATTACGAAATTGCTGGAATGTTTCTCTAGTGGTAGTAGCATTGTTTAATCGATGATGAATAAGGCCGATATATTTGTTTATAGCTAGAGTTAGATTGACATTTTGCCCTTTGTTACCTGCAATCTGTCGACGTATGGGTTTTTCCTAGGAGCACGGCCTCTTGTACGTTGAGTGTATATGTTGTAGCCACATTCGTCAATATATACGATATTGTCCTGCACTCACAGATTGGTAAACCATTGTGGATTACTCGCGTCGTCGTTCGAAACTTCAGGGTCTATTGCGTTCAAACGGGACATCCACTTCTTTTTCAGCTCAGTCTTTATTGTTATTAGTAAACCGTCGAATATTCTTCAAACTGTTAAAACGCATACAGATGGAAGTTGTCTACAGATTTCTTCGTTAATACATTTCAAGGTAGAAAATGGATTATTTGCAACTTGTTGTTCAACAAGATCTCTCATTTCTTGATTTAATTTATGATAATTTTGTCATCTAGTAGGGATATTATCTTCTTACCTTGTTGAATATACGCACGAATTACAAAGCGTGCGGTCTCTCTGTTGATACCAAGAGTATTAGATAAAACGATATAATCTTGGTCTTCAGAATTGAATGCAGCTATTAATTTTTTCTATTACACACATGATTTCTCGACATTATATAAAGATTTGTTTGAAATGAAACTAAATTACTCTTATATATTTTATACTTCATATGATAAGTTGTATTAAATTTATGTAATATTATGAAAATGTATTATAGGAAAATAAACTTTCTATGTGGTAATAGAACTCATTAAATATGGAATTATAGTAAATAGTGATCATTTAATTGTATGGTGAATTTATTAAATGTTGAATTATTTTATTTTAATACAACTCACAATGTAAGAAAGTAGAAAATCTCTACGGATACTGCAAAAGGCAAAATATCTTTAACCGTCGTCCGAATACTTCGGAATTCAAATATACCAAGCTACGTATGCGTACTACTAGCCAATTTTATTAAATTTGGGAGCCACAGGTTTAAATTTTAGCTCCCAAATTTAATACAATTGGCTAGTAGTACACATAAGTAGCTTGGTATACCTGAAGTCTAAAGTATTCACACGACGGTTGAAGATATTTTGCCGTGTGCAGTATCCGTAGAGCTTTTCTACTTTTTAAAATTTTACCGGATAGCCTCTACTCTCATAGATAAATTAATTTATTTATTGAGTATTAGATAATCTTAACTCACAATATGTACAAAAGAACTTATTATTTGTTAAATAGAATTTACTACTTGTATATATACATTATTTAGAATATCTTTAACGTGAAAATGAATATTATAATAGTTATCAAGAAAACAGGTTATCACCTATAAAATTTATAAAGTATATTTCAACTAGTTTGGTCCTAATGTGGACATCGTCAGGAAAGACATAATTAATACATTAATACAATAAATAAGGTATACATGGAAATACATATAACTTACAAAACTAATAAATGTGAATACAGATCAAATTGAGAAGAGATAGAGAGATTAGAAAAAATAATTAGAGAACCACATTTGGACAAAACTAGTCAAAATATATTTCAAATAATTGTTTGATCCGATACTTAAAAAATATTTCACTTATTGTAAGAGTAGTATCAAGGTTTTCAGAAGGTTTTATATATGATTCAAATTCAAAATATGTTTAAAACACTAAAATATAATATTATCAAATGGACAGTCAGTATATTTACTTACCTGATCGTTTAACTGATTTTTTACCAAACTGTCTACCTGAAAATAAATTAATAAAAGTTAACTAAAGAGGTATATTTATTTAACAGGAAAAAATAGAAAAATTACACTGTCTAAATACGTTCTTTCTTATATTGATATTTATTGGTAAAATGTAAATGCATTATAGTAAAAATAATTTAAATTAGTAAAAAATGTAATTCACAAAAATTGATTGAATAATATAGTTATAAAGATTAAAACAAAAAATTAGTTTATAACATAGGACATTCATTTATGATACAACGTTTAAGGAAATACCGAGCCTATTCTAATTCTGGAGTCTATCATCTTTCCCATACCGTGCTTTAAGAAAATAGGTGTCTAGTGTCAGATTGTACATCAGTGTATTATTAAAACTTTGCAAACTTACTCCAAGAGGCCCAATTATGATGAAACACAGGATTGGCTGGAAATTAAAATTAAATTTGGTCTGAGCTATTTTAATTTCAAAACTTTGCCATGTATATATTACAAGATAATTGTGGTACTTTTCATAAATGTGTAAGTATTTGGAAAATATAACCCTAAATTGAAGATATACAGCATGCATCATTGCGCATTATCACTACAAATAAATCATATATACATATTATATTTACGTTGTATAAAGAATTTCTTCTATAATAATAAAAATACAGCCATGAAGAAAAAACTTACGGTTCCATGGTCCATTGAAATTGGGGCCAAAATATCTTTTCGACTTCGGAACAGGTTTTGTAATTCCTGAAATAAATATGTAAGTTTATGCTTATTATAAAAAAATTATAATAATTGTTAAAATGATTTATTAAATTTGAATAATTAGTGAACACATTTTTTGCATTGTCGCAATATGATAAGTATTTTGATAAGTATTTGTCGTTATCTATATAATTTACACAAACAAACAAAATAAATAACAAATCTTGAATTTTATATTATATATAGCATGAACAAATAAATGTATCAATACATAATGCACAAAATCCAAAGACTCATTCAGACAAATAAAACGTTTATTACAAAACGAGTAGTATAAATTGCCTTTTAAGAGGTATAAAATCACTTGCCAATATCACAAATTGCGATTAACACAAGGAAGAGAATCACTGGAAGTTCTATGCGAACCATTTCAAGAAAATTCAAGAAAAATAGTCCTCTTTCTGAAGAGTTGGCTTCACTTTAAGTTTTAAAAATATTTCAATATTTTATTCTATAAAAATACTGGTTATTATTTTCAGCAAAATGTAAAACGTCACTCGTTTTTTCATATCATAATATTGTCTATCATGGTAGGTATAGCACCCAACAATACGCGACACACAACAATCAGTTATTTTTATTCATTTGAAAATATAGAAAGTTATTCCTTTTTGTTTTGTTCTGTTTTGTTTTGTTTTATTAGAGAAAAACAGTTTATTTTTTTATTAAAAAAATAAAACGTCATATTTTAAGAAATTATAAAAAGTAATGTTATTATCAATGATATGTTTCATAACTCTTGTGGATAGTACAAGCTTTAGTAAGATATATCTGCAATATTCCAACATTTCTATGAATATATGCTAACAAATGTATGCGGTATCTTTATATGTTATTTAAATATTTGCGAAATATATACAAAGTTTTTATAACCTCAGTAACATCTTGTTTGTAGCGTACAAACATGTACTTAAGCAGTATATAATATGTTTAAGTTTGAAATAAATCTAATTTATTTAATGTAAAAATACTTACATAAATATCCTATCTTAAATGAATTTTTTTATATACATATAAACAATTATATATGTATATTAAGCTTCTACTTCTTGTGTGAACATGATATATAGTTTATTTATTGTAATTATGTTTTTAATATACTTAATCTATTCATATTAATTGTATTCATACCTTATATAATATTTCTGCAACGCTTCAAGTAGTACAAGTGGAAAACAGTTTCTTTTAATCAAATTATGTTAGTGTTTTAATCACCTGAGGAAGACTTAGGTCGAAACTTCGGTCGTGTTTTTAAAGTTAATTTTATATCCAATACACGTTTGTTTACAACAAAATATTAGGTATGGCCAGAAATTTTTTTTCATTTCTCATAGATTTTAATAAAAAATGATAACTCCATGGTATTTCTTTCTCTGGTGTATTACAAGCCTGCTCTAAGCACTTGTTTCTTCTGTGCAAGATGAGGCGAGTATGAGCTATCCTGTTGAAGAAGGAATGTCGGCTCTGGGTTCCAATCCTATGTGTTACGGAACTTATTTTTGAAATTCATAGACAGAATTTCTCAAGAATTGTAAAGAAATAATAAAAATTCAAAGAAATACAACAATGTAAGAAATTAACGAAAATTCTAAGAAATGCAACTTTGAAGCTCTGTAAAAGAAACTTCTAATAAATGAATGTTTCGAAACACTGGGATTTATCTCATTCAACATGCCCGCTGCTCCTGAACCAAACTTCGCCGAGCTATCCGTCGACATTTATATAAGCACTGTATATTCAGTTAGTTTGTTATATTGTCGCGCCGATAAATTCGTTCTTATATACAGGGTTGCAATAAATTTACTATATATACAGTTACTGCAGGGAATAAAATGTATTGAGAGATTCTACAAACATTCATAATTATTATTCATAAACATAAATATTGTTACTATATATATGCTGTTATTACAGAGAATAACATTCATTGATTGTATCTTTTAATAAAATGCAAAATGTATAGCCTAACAATCTGAGGGAAGTTTATCGACATTGTCTACCTATTTAGCAAATAAATTTAATTAGTAACTGTATAGTAACTTTATTGCCACCCTGTATATAGTTTTGAATATATAATGTATTTCTTGAAAAAATGAGGCCTTCAATTTTACTATAGGCATTGGCATTATTTGACTCAATTTTCACATAAATTAAGGCACGCTAATTACATCTAATGTTAAGATATACTAATCCCCTGAATATTATGCCACCTCTCCGACATTTTTTCTGCGAATTTTCAACAAACAAATGGAGCAATGTATAAGCTTTTGTGACTTTTCTTCAAATTTAGTTTTACAATTTTTAGCGCTATATTTCTTTATAATGTGCACGAGGAGTACGTAATTGTTTACCGTTAATTGTAATACTAACGTAGTTCTCGACTATATACACTCTATGAGGTGGTAACGTGATCTTTGTAAAAAATACTGTTAATGTAAAATAAATATCTTCACATTTTCAAAATCAATGAAATTCTTTTATTTTTTGGATACTTATTAAAAATAAATGATTGTTTAGATAATATACTATATGACAGCGTCGCAAAAATGAAAGCCAAGAAACGTGCTCCTCAAAAGCAAAAAGCAAAATTGATATTAATGATATGAAGTACCTACAGCCAATAAAGAAATTTATATAAAAAAGGCGCCAAAATTTGATTTTTATAATGATTACTGTTGAAATCCATATATATACTCGTATATAGATTAATAAGTACTTAGGTATATCTAAACTAAAAAAATTATAAAAGTATCAGAGCAAAAAAATAAAAATTAAAAAATCTTTGCAATGGCCTAATTTGTACTATTATTTACTATTTTATATTAATTTTATCTAATAACTAAACATGTATTTATGTGAGTTTCATTGCTTCTGTAAAAATCATTCATTGCAAACAATTTATTTTTTGCTCTCATATTTATATGAATTTTTCAGCTTAGATATACATATATACACATATGTGACTTATTAATCTATATATAAATTTTTAACAGTAATCATTGTAACAATTAAATCTTGGCGCCCTTTTAATATGAAGTTCTTTATTAGCTGTAGTTCATATTAATTAATATAAATTTCATTTTTACTTTTGAAGAGCCCGTCTCTTGACTTTCACTTTTGCGACGCTGTCGTTTTCGTTTAGATATCAATTCATTTTTGCAAACTATTAATATATATTAATATATTTTCATGTAAAGGTAGTAGAGTTGGTTGATATCCAGCTCACCTCCCCCCATCTCCCCACTAATCAAATCCGTTAGAGGCTTCAGTCAATGATAGAGCCCAGAGAGTATAAAAGGAACTCGCATCTGTTATAGCTCATTCTACTCTTGCTCCGCTCTCTGCTCTCAAGATGTCACAATTTATTATCGAGCCCCATCATCAACCGGCGATGTCCTCTATTAAAGTTGGGCCCTACCGCTGCGCTAATATGGGAGAACGGACTATTCATATGGTCAATTTTATTACGCTGGACAATGATGCCACCATACTCTTCAAGTCTCCAGTCTTTACAAGTTTCAAAAACCCATTAATCAGTGGTCCGGTTATCGGGTTCCCCCTGGTCAAAGACGAGAAAGCGCCAGACGAGTCACGCGATCATCTACGGGCCTACATGGGCTGGATAGAGTTTCTGGCTAAACAAAAGTTGCAAGGCTATCTTTCTTTCGAGACGACTACTCTACCCAAGGTTTTACGAGACCCCTACCTGGCCACACCTACGCTGCGACCTACCTTTTCTCCTACCTCAGACATATGCTGGGCTAAGATGTCGAGCAATGTCTGCAGATTTGATTAGACAGGCAATCAGGCGATTAAAGTTACGGAGATGTCTGGACCGGGCCGCTATCAATTTATAATACGCTGCAACGGTATATACACGGGTAAACACGGCGATGGAGAACACGTTGCCAGTCTCAATCTGCGTATTGTAAAGATACGCTACAAGCCAATGGAATCACCAAAGCTATTATGATGTCTATCTCATGATCGTCACTCCACTCCATCGGAGGACACAGCAGCAGCAGTTGCAATGATGACTCTTACTGCTCAGACGAAGAAGAAGGTTCCTTCTACGCCAAAGAAACCTGCTCTGAAACGCGTGGTTTCGATAGTCAAAGATGTCCCAGAGGGGTTTTACTGAACTCAGGCAGTGAGATTGATGGATGAGGGATTGATGTGCGATTGCTAAGTATAAAAATAACTGACTACTAACCGGTTACTCATTCCTCTCTTTAAATCTCATTTTATACATATATGCGCATGTTGTATTCTTATTTAAATATTTTGTCCATCAATTATACGCTTTATATCTCTTTATATTTATCTTGACTTCTTATTTGGTCTTATGCACCCGGGTTAAGATAGAAAAAATAGCAAGTTTATCTATAGAAAAATTATATTCCAGTTATAACATGCACAATTGTAAGACATCGCACTACTACAGTTGTGAATGTTTATATTAAACAGCGGAGCATAGAAAATGTCCTTTCACTGTCGTTTCGGATACTTGAGGGGTCTTGATATAGAATTGCTAAACATCTTAGGCATAGTGATAAGTATCCAAGATATATAGTAATATAGTTTGGATATAGTGCTCAATGTAATATAGGACATAGAATTACACAGACAATATTATAGATGATAATTGCAGTGCAAATTTGTAGACACAAGCTCATGTTCATAGATTATCAAAAATTGACGAATATACGGCCTTAGTTGCACCTTTGAAGCATTGTAAAAGTTTAGGTAATTTTCACACCATGTATATGAGTCCAAATAACCCATCGCCTCCTCTGTGTTTTTCAATACTTTTGATTTCTGCTATGGGTATTGCAGTAAAAAGCTAGTTCTTCATAATATTGTTCCAATTTCCCACAATAAGATATATACTGTCATCGATTTCCATACGATATAAGTATAGGTAAGCAGAGGTTTTATATTTGTATGGCGAGACTCTTCCTCTGTATGCGAGTCGGATTCACGTAGTTCCTAATCGCTGTTGCTATTCATTTTTAGTCCCCCTTAGCCTTTTAACTGTTCATGTTTATAGCCTATCGCTACCCCCTATATCTGTGCAAGTCAGAGAAACCAGACAGATGTTGAGGTGATCAAATTCATTTTATGAAAACATCAATTGTAATAGTAGCACAATAAAGTCTTAATTTACCATAGGGATAAGTGTCGTCTAACAAACTATCTAATAGTAAAGTCACCATTACTATTACGAGCAAGTGTTCGTACAATCACAGTTATAGGTAGCTTACGCACAAGTATTTTGTATAAGTAGTACAAGCAATAGCCACCACATAGTGTTGTTAGAGGACCCTGAATAAAAGTAGAGTTTATAATGTCCACCCCAATAGCACTGTTTATTTAACCAAAGTTGTACACGAGGTGAAGGCAGCTGTTCAAAGGAATCTAATACCTACTCACGTCCATGGGGGAGAAGAATGCAGGCAATCCAATGTTGACTGGGAGGATTAGCAGTATCAGTATTGACAATGAGGCCAGTCGGCCTTATTCGGCTTCCTGAGTTCAGCGGGGATACACTTTTCCGGGTAAAGCCTTGTCCGAGAAGTGGTGTAGACTCACAAAGCGAAGCAGTTGTTTTCTACAGAGCATTCTAAAGTTAGCCCTTAAAGTCCATAAGCACTTGACGCTGCTATGTGATTTACACCTTTCCATCGAAAACGGCCATAATAATCACGTTTATGGAGTCGGCAAGTGCATTGACAAACTTGAGCTCCAAACGAAAATTCCATCACTATAGGATTGTGCGTGGCTGGCAGTTAATGTCAGATCGGGCGTAAGATTAAATGCGAACAGGGTATAGCCGCATAATGGCATAGTCAGCGAGTGTAATATGAATGTTTTCATCGCGATTAAACATTTTCAACCCCTGTATAGCAGTCCGCAGCGGTATATTTCGTACATAGAGTTTCTAATCATAGTCGGTGTGAGCGGGCAGAAGGGGACCAGGGGCGGATCCAGGAATTTCTACAGGGGGGGTCCAGGATTTATAGGCGCCAATTTCCAGTCACCAAAAAAATTTGATGGCTTAGAATGCAGAAGAATGCATCTCAGGAAATATTTAATAGCGTGAAAATATATTAATAGATATTTACAAACTTTACATAGATGATAGGTTTAATTAAAAGATTGGAAAATAAAAAAATTATTATTTGGAATTAGGTACATAAAATAATACAGATAGCGCGCAAATGTTTTAAAAATTATAAGGACAATAATCTAGTTAGTTATTAGGTACATATTACATGATTGTTTTATTATAACAATTCAAGCCACATTGGTATAATATAAGCCATCACTCAGTCACTTAGTATACTATATGATATCATTGATAGTTATCTTTCTTTCCTTTTTACTACCATACAGTACTATGCATACTAGTGCAGTGTTTAGTATTATATTAGTTAGCTATAATAGGTATAGATAGCTGATAGATAGTGTTCTTAAGGTTAGACATGGGTTAGACTCATTCACTCATGTTATACACTACTACTGATGAGGAAAAGAGTTATTTTCATAATATCATGTATAATAATATATTATGCACAAACAATTCTATACTCTCTTTCTAATAATAAATAATAATGTAATAGCCCCCTATTATTAATCCACTAAAACTTTCTTTCAATTCATTATATACCTATTATACTTAAGTAGCTACTTAAGGCATAGTGTTACCTATATGTGTATAACTCTAGGCGGCAATGATTAGTTTAATAATAGGTAATACTATATTTACCTAATCTTAATAATATTACATTATTGTCAAACATGATAATGAATTTTCAGTGAATAATATAAATTTATATCTAAGTATTATTGGCGCCTATTTTTAAAATAATAATTAAAATTTGTATATATAGTGAATTTAAAGATAATATAAGCACTTAAAAAATAAAACATTTAAACATTTTTTTAATTAAGCAAATTAGGTGCCCATGTTCAGCAGAAGGGGGTCCAGACCTACTGGATCTGCGCCTGGAATATTGCTTCCCAAAAAATGTTTTGATACTGATAAGACTAAGAGATGCATGTGTTGAAACTATGTGATAAAACTATGCCTCTAACTTCTAAGAATAAGTTGATAATCTCCAAGTTTCCTGCATTAAATTATTTTCATTTTTTTAAACGTTTTTTGTGTTTTTTATGTTATTTTTTTTAATGGTTTTTTTATTAAATTATTTTTCATTTGGAAGGCAGCTGGGGACTGTGTAAAATCTAGTTCCGTGCAATACAAGGAACCAGCAAGGCACTCTTCCTTACCCTATCTCCAGGAATTTCTCTGGATCCATGTTATACAGACTAACTTTTTCGGAAATATCCTGTATTAGATTAGACATTATTATGACTTCTGATTTGTTATTTATTACTTGTTACTTGTGATTCGTATATAATGTTTCTTGTTGGAACACTTATAAACACTTATGGATTTTTATGTTTTCTTATTAAAAAAAGTGAATAATTTAATGTGGGAAACTTGGAGATTATCACTAATTCTAATAGTAATTCTAAATATTAAAATGATCAACAGTGATATTATTAATATTACTAGAATTTAAATTGAAGTAAATTTAACACATTAAATTAATTACACATTTTTAAGTTATCATATACTGTGTAATATTGCCTTGACATTATGCTTTTTCTACATGACTCACTCTACCAATTTGTATATAAATTGTCTCCTATACATTAACTTGCTTTTAATCTTGAGCTATTGATTACAACCATAGACTTCAAATGGAACAGCATTATAAGGGCAAACATTACCATACATATTAATTATTTTTACTTTTTAAAGTTTATTTTACCTTTTAATAATTAAATTCAATAATGTGACATAATTAGACATGATCTTTAAACCCTATATAGATTACAATTACAGTTTCCCTCCTCTATTCTATAAACAATGATATAAAAATATACTGGTAGATTACTAAGTCTAAATAGCATGAAAAATAATAATTTATTAATTTAAAAGAGAACTAAAGCCATTATTTGGTTTTTAATACTTTTTTATTATTGATTGAATACTTACATTTAAATGAATTATATCAATATATACTTAAAAATACTTATTTACAAATCAATATATTATATAATATATACATTACCTATAATCATTTACTCAGTTATGTGCAAATAATTTCCTATACTATATATTGGTAATATATATAGGTAGGTATATCTAAAACCAGAACATAATTTTTTTATAAATAGTAGCTTTTTCTAGATTAGACTGCTATAGTTATTTTCATACTAAAAACTGTATGGCACAATCAGCTAATACATTGAGCTGTTTACTTAACGTTTTCTGGATCAAACTCATCTGAAAGGTCTCAACTTTTAATAAAAAATTATATAAAGAATTTAAGAAAAAGAATATTTCAATTTTAAATTATTATACAAATATAATTGATTTATTTAAAAGAATTAAAATTTTATATGTATTTTTACTTATTATAAAGATATATATCCTCATTATATAAAAGCTTATAATAAGCTATATATAGTCTAATGGCTGTATAGTACCACTATATTTTGTAAATAAGTTTTATAATAAGCTCTGGTATTCTGGTGGATGTAGTACCTGTCAATTTTGTAAATATTTATATCCCAAAAATATAAATTAATTTTTCACTCCCTATTTCTATATATCTCAGTACTTTTTACCACCCAGACAAAATAAAACTAATTTCAAAACTTCAGAAATTCCCAACTGTTATATACCTAGTTATATATATAAAGTCTATGGCATATACTTACTATAGGTACTTATAGTAAGTGAGTGTATACTATATTACACACAAAATGTGGTACATCCCCTTTCACTTTAAATTTAGTTAAGAAAACTAGTCATTAATTCAGTTTAGCTCTGTATGATGATAAAGGTTAGTAAAATAAAGGATAGAGATTACAATTAAAAATATATAAAAACTATTACATTAGGTACTATATTAATTGCTATTAATAAAAGTTGTCACTACATTGCAAGAGTCTTAACACATAAAAAAAATTATTATGTGCCAAGTCATGTTTTTTTTTTTTTTTAAATAAACAAAGTATAGTGAGATGCTTGATAACAATGGTGTGGTTGCTGCCACAAGCGGCCGCCAGCTTTTAGTAGTGTATAGGCATTACTTGTTAATACCTACTTACATTCATTTTTATTTTTTTGACGTTTCATCTAAATACCGGCATATGAGACTTGGCATGTAACAATTTTCTTTAGGTGCTGAGACTCTTGCAACCTATCAATTATGATTAATAAATATATTTTATTAGAATAATTTGTTAATAATCATGCCTATGAATTGCTATACATCCCACAGTGCTAAAGTAAAAAACTGTCAAAATTGGCAATATTGAATAAAAACAATTCCAGTTCAGAATCAGATAATTTGTTATAACATAATAATACATAGATACAAAAATCACTCGCCTGGGGCGAGTAGTTTTCAAAAATCACTTGTCTGGTGGGCAAGTGTAGAGAATGTGTAATGTGTAAAGAAAACAGTAGTCTGCAGACTATATGTGTTATGTATAGCAGCTATAATAGACATCAATGCAACAGCAATAAAGTGATATATATTTATTTTTGACCCCTTACCTAGTGTATCTATTAATTTGTGTACAGTGTTACAATGCTGCCTATCTGTAAACAGCTACATAGCTAGTTACTACACATGTCATCTCAGACATAGAGACATTGATTAATCTGTTGTCAAATAATCAATTGAAAATCACATTAATCAATCAGGTTGTCAACCTTGTTATTGATAAATCTGTGGGCCTGTCTTTTATTGCTGTATCATTGATGCCATTAACCAATCAGGTTAATCTATTTGGATTCCATAATTATAACTCTAGCATGGTAATCTATTGTACAATCACAGACATTTACCTAAATATACTATCTAGATTAGACACGCATCGAAATATCTGTAATTTTTGTTTTGGTAGGCAAAATA
>JAYRBW010009186.1:0-13425 GCA_036023295.1 Invenusta paracnida
TCGACATTAAATCTATTTCGAACTTAGCATTTATTTGTAATTTTTGTCAGCTTTTTTAGTGGTAATTTTGGTAATATATATAAGTATGTAGGTATATTGAATTGGACATTTTTGGATACCTTATACTTCGTTTGAGTTGATTGTATTGTTTGAATTAACATATTTACAGCTAATAAAAGTATTATAAAACATTTATTTGTAACTTTCGTCAACTTTCTTTAGGGGTCCATCTTGCCTCGGTTTAAAAAAATATGTTGACTTGGACATTTTGAATTTGTTTCACATTGACGGAGTTGATGCAACTGTTTAAATTAGCATATTTACAGATATAAAACATTCCAAATAATCAGTTTTCATCAATTTGTGATGTATATAAAACTTTTATGATGGTTAAATTTGATCTTGAATCTTAGAGGGTCCGTCTTGCCCCATGTTCCCCTATATGTTTACTAATTTCCTGTTCGAGAAAATAATTTTATACATTTTTACATATATTTTGTCTTACTTTATTTTAAAGAGTATAAATACGTTTTAACTTGCTTATTTACATTTTTTATTTGTGGGGTATAGGAAATAAATTGGGATCATAATTTGCCTCCACCCCAAGTTTTTCAGTCTCTTAATCTGCCAGTCTGCGGAACGGCTTGCGTCACACCTATAAATACCAACAGTGGATATTTATCTGCAGTTCATATTACGTCCACATAGTGATTTTATTTTACCAAGCGATTATTAACTTTAATATTAAAGAAATATTTCTAGTAGTTCTTGTAGTTCTTGTTAATGATTTATAAGTCTTACAAAAAACATTTAAAAATCGAATCTAGAACTGAAATGGAAATCGAAAAATCGAAAATTGTCACGACATGTCCCGCTGATGAAATAGAATTCTAATGATACTAAACGATACTAAACTCTGTCTAATAAAAAATTTAGTTAAGGCTAAAAATTCGAATTAGAAAAAACTCTCACACACATACATAAACATTGCACTTATTTGACTATGAATCGTTTCATAATTAATATATATATATATCTTTTTATTTAATTTAAATATGCTATACTCCAGGCAGTCTAGCAGAATACGAGAACCAAGATGATATCTACAACGCTCAGTGTATTGTTTGCGACTCCTACACCAGCCCCCTGACCTGTAGTCCTTGGGATCATTATAGTCACATCACTAACTGCTCAACGGTTCCCGGAATTGACCCCACAATGCCACAATCTTGCAGAAAAATTGTTAATACCAGTGAGTATTATGAATTTTTCTCGTAAGATGATAACAAATTTTATGAGATTATAGGTATGGTAAATATGCTTATTTGGGGCATTTTTAATTATTTTAATTTTTCAAGAATTAATTTTATGCAATGTACTTTTTCTAAAAATATATATTTTTTAACAAATATCTTAGCTTCATTTTTAAATAATTGATATGCATCATTCAATTGAATTATAAACATATTCAGCATACAATATCATTGTAATAATAAATCAAATTTTCCTTTTCCTATCCCAAATCCAAGAAAAGTGTTTATATAGCTTGTTTAAGAATAAAAACTTTTAATTTATAATTTGCACTGTTTTGTTTCTGAATGTTGTTATACCTATATTGTCTTTAAAGATTTGTACTTTTCGTGTTCGAATAATCTTTCAGTCTACAATGAAAAGCGTGTCATTCGACAGTGCAGCAACATTAACGACGACACGGATATGGGCTGTATCGATCGGGTCGGAAACCACAAGATCAAGATGCACTACTGCCAATGTCGAGGGGATATGTGCAATGGGGTCCTTCTAGTCGCTTCGAACCCAGGCTTTGTTGGTCTGGGAATAATTGTAATTATTTCGTTGTTCCTCCTTGTACGCTACTGAAAAAACAATATTTACAAATATCAATGTAACCGTGATCATCTTTACCCAAAGACCTTGCAGTCTGTGGTTTACAAGTGTAATCAGTTAATAAGTTTACCTAATTGAGCACATAATACATTGAATCTGTAAACACACTTAGAGTACCTATATGGAATTTATACAAATTATTTTATTTGTTATAATTTTTCATTTAAAAATCTTGTTCAATATGTTGATTTAATTCATGTTTATGAATATACATTTCACTTATCTGTGAAACCCATTTCTGCACGCAAATTTGAATTACAAATAAATTGTATGGTTACCTTATCCTTATATGTTATGCACTCTAATTAGTGTCTTTTTACAATTTTGCTCAATATGATTATTTCGGACTATTTATGTATTAGGTTGTAAACCCTATTTTTTCTTCTTATAATATTAGCAAAAGCTTCTATGAAAAGCTAAACTATTGTAATTACAGTTGATAAATTTTAGCAGATATTATAGATATCTTTTCACATTATATATTATATATTATATATTATTGTAGTTTTTAGATATTTTAATTTACAACAATTATTCACTCTTGGAATTTTATGTCAACGTTTAGTTCATCTTCAATTAAAATATATGTATCTGTATATTTCAATTCCCATGTTTTCATTTCTTTTGAATAACAATTTGTACTTTAGATTAGATTAGAGAGCACTCCTTAAAACCAGTTTAAAACGAGAAACATTTAACTGAATAAAATTTTACCGTTTAATTAACAATACGATTTTAGATTTTAAGTCTCCTTAGCTTGGTTTATATTATAGAGTAATGTGAACATCCTTAATATTTTAGATATCGCCCTATTCTTTTTTTCACTAATCTTACAAAATAATCAATTTTCAAATTGTTTATTAGAGCACACTATAATAAATGCTGCAAACAATAATATTACCCATAAATCATTCAGTTTCGTTATCAACATTTTTCACAACCCTTAAGACTTTATATAATTTTTATGCCTCTTCTTCTATACCCTATACCTAGCCCTCCATTGTATGTAATTTACACATATATACTCTACTAATATCTCTTCTAGGTGATTTCTTGAAGCTAACACTTAATATTGTATTCAAACAGGATATATTTTCATTTACTTATATTATATATTTACTATTTTTCCTTCTATAAAAATTATTTACAAACATTTGTTAAATGGAAGGAAATATGACACGCTTTCAGTTTAAATGATATAATAAAAATGCTCAAAATAATATTTTTTATTGTAAAACATTTTTTGCGCTATAATTGTACTGTTACCTGCAAATTACATATAAACTATATATACTGTCTATAATATAAATACTCGTATGTGTAAATTTTACAAACTATCCATTATTTTAACAAAATAATATAAATTCAATTAGTAATGGTAGAGTAAAAAATAGATTAACATTTTGATAGTTTTGTTTCAATAGATGTAAACAAAATGCGAAACGTCCATAATGAAATGACAAAGTAAAATAATATCTCACAAAGTAATTGTTTTTAGAATATTATTTCATTTATGTTACATGTTTGTATATATAATATTGTATGTTAGTTACGAAGACTATAACGCAAATGTTTACGTAAAATTTGGATTATTTGTATTAGTTTATTTGTTTAAATATAAAATTAATAAATATAGTACATTTATTTAATTCTTTATTTAAATAGTTTAAAAAGATTCTTGCCAATAAAAAAAGCACAAGTAATATAAGTGAGATCATATAAATAGCCGATTTTTAAATCACACGCTATCTCAATTACCATTACAAGAACGAAATTCTTTGGAATGTAATATGTACGAGTTTTTTTAAGAATTTCTTTAGAAATATATTTTGAACTTAACCACCTACATAATCCCTATAATCAGAAGTCACGCATCAACAACAATGACATTTATAGTTTATAGAAATATATATTTCGATTATGTACCTACCTAAATCGTTGTCTAGTAACATTGGCTATTCGGTGAATTTAATTTTGATGACATTTAAATTTGATATAGCTTATAGTTAGTTCTTGAATTTTTGTGATCAAAATGACGTTTACATTATTATTAATCAATAAATTATCGTTAATGGAAGATGACAAATAATTAGTTAACTCAATTAATGTTTGGGATAATTATGCCTTTTCAAAAGAACATTATGACGTATTATAAGACGCATAATTCTAATAGATCAGATCTTTACATGTGATATGATTCTAAATTGTCAAAGAAACTGATAATACAAGGTTGCACTCTGCATGAAAAGTAAATGATCAAGATTGTTTACTCTAATAATAAGAACAAACCCTGCACACTTGCAGGCTTCCAAATAAGTAAACATAATCTAAATGTAAGTTCTGTGGACGAACTTTCTAAAACTTTAAATATTAATTTTTATAATTATTAAAAAAGGTAATGTCTATGTGAACTCACTAAAGCTAATAAAGAAATAGAAAGTGGTGTGGGCTACCTCTAATATCATGCAGTATAGATATAATCAATTTATACAAAGACTAAACTTTACGTTATATACTGCTATATCGCTAAATGCAAATAAAAACAATTTAAACTGGCTAAATGTAGAAGAAAAGCTCCTATCGAATTATGTATAATATGCAATAATACGTGACAAAATTGTAGGATAAATACAAATAAACTAAATTGTTAAGATATTTTTTCTATTTGTATTAGGTACATTTAACATGATCAAAAATAATGTTTGGAAAAAAGAGATGACCACGGAGTAAGGAATAGATATATAGGTATATATGCAGAGTATATATCTATATTCCTTACTCTATGTGATTGAGACACTTAAATTTATTCATTGTTAATTAGTCAAAATATATTTTGTGGTCTATGTTCTTGTAATTTGGAAAAATATGATAACTAAAAATTCCCTTTTGTACAAAGTAAACATATTAAAGACCTGAGATTCATATAAATATATAGCGTCTTACATTAAGTACTGTTTAAGGAGATGGGTGTAGAGTATAGATAACACTGACGTTTAGATAACTATGACTTGCAGTACCTAATATAGATGAAATAATTTCATTAATAATTCATGGAAATCCATGTCACAATCACTGCAACTTGAGCCATCCAAAAATTGTGCATACAATATGTAACATACATTGATTGCAGCTTGATGCTGTAGTTTTAGTATTTGCCTCTGGCAGTGTATGTGCATTGTCAAATTTCCATTAATACACTAACAATACCCAATGTGGTTTTTAGGTGTGTGACTGTTTATTCATTGTTGGTACTAATCATTGATTATCTCAAAATCAGATAATGACTCAGGAAAGACCAAATTGGAACGGAAGACAAATAAATTCTCCAATTGTCCGAAGGAAGGTTTTTGATTTGTAAGTTCTTTTTGATTTCGTTCTTACGTATAATAAATTTACAGTAAAAGCCGAATATATGATGTATTTTAATCACATAAATGATATATTTCATACTTATATATAAATATATCATTACTTGTTAATTAGTTATTTATATACCTACATGGACGTTATAATAGAGTAACATGTTCTTTTACATATGAGTAACATGTTACTCTATGAATGTATTAATATTATGTAATGATTTCCCGTGCAATGGAATATAGAGTTTGCATAAGACAACTATAATAAACAAATTATGATTAAAAGATATTGTTATTTTGTTTTCATTTTATTTATGTTTTTGCAAAGTTCTCTCAAGTCCTTTAGTAAAATTTTTGACACGTTTTATATTTGAATTAATATATAGTAAATTAGATTATTTGTTTCAATAACTTTCCTATATATAAATTATAGATATTTATTATTAATGTTCGATAGGAAAAAAAAAAATTAAATACCGTGAAATCCTTAAAGTTTTGATAGTATAAGTATTACTCTGTGATGTAATCTATATCATTGTAGCCAAGTACGATAACCTGAGCAAGCCTGGATTCACATTGCTTACCCTTTAAGTTCGAAGACCCTGGATTCTGCATTACAGGAAATACATATATTCGAATAACTACTTACCTATTAACCGGTAGGTAACCAAGGGAGATTGCGATGATTGAACCATGCCCCAACCTTCTGATCATTTTCGTCTTATTAACCTAAAAATACACACATATTTTGAGGTATATATAAAATAGATGAATGTTTACTTTCAGTAATGTATATACTTTAAGTATATAGGAATCTACATCATCCAGAGCAGAGGAAGTACAACTTGGAAAGAACAAATTGTTATGTTATGTTTTACAGCAAAATGGGTAAATAATTTGATATTTGTTTAGTTATTTTTTATGATAGATGTGGAAACACATAAAAAATGGAAGATTAAGACACAGTAATGAATAAAAAAATACAAAGTTTTACCAAAGAAATGGAAGGATTGAAAAAAACAACATTTATTTCATATGTTTATTGGTATTGCAAAACTGAAATTGTATTTCTATTTATTTAGGTATATCACACATCATACTGAGATCACATCGAATTACATATATCTAACTTTCATCGAATAAATTGTTATTACTTTCACTAGGTACATTTCCTGTTATTAAAGGCAAAACCATAGAAATAGACAAACAATAACTTAATTTAGTTATTCAATCTCTGGAATAAACAGCTATCATATTGCGAACATGTACATGTTAATTAATTTCTATAATTCCGAATCATAGAAATTAATCAATATACATTGTATAAAGTAAACAAATATCTACATATTATGTGAATATGACATTTCGGTATTTGATGGACAAAATATCTATTTAACAGTGCAGTTATTTGCTGCAGTATCGTCTAATTAAAACTATTTTTTATTAAAAGATTGATTAAACAATTAATTTTCATCCCACTTAGTTTTTAAATAGTTTTTTTCACTGTAAATACTTTATTGATTATTATTGAACCGGTAAGATTTTCCATGTTAATTCTTCACACTGGATTAGTCCCATCATATCTAACCCGTTGCGTTATTGAGAGAAATATATATTATAAACTACTAACTACTTTATTTTGTATTTCAAAATGGATCTAGAAAGCGTTTCCTTCTTTGAAAAAATTAGTCGATTTGAAGCTCAATTTTCACCGTCATATAATAAAACAAAATTGACTACATTTAATAGAGCATTTTATTCAGGTAGAAAATATGATGAAGTTACAAGGTAGGTATGTTATGGTATATTTTAAATTATATTACAAAATATATTTTCCAGATAAATAAATATATAGATGTGGTTTATCAGTTCACAAAATACAAGGTTTAAATAGCAAACATTTTGATGTTAATAATAACATTTATAATTTAGTATTCTATTCTATTTATTTTAATTTTTAAATCTTATACTAACAATCAAAAGTATTATATTTAGTGTATTTTGCATAAAACATTAATAGTAATGTCAATAAAATATTAGCTAAAAAGTTCTTATTGTCGTACATGACCATGTCCATAGGAAAAAAATCCAACTGATTTTTAGTTTCTTATCTATTTAAGCGAAGTAAGTAATTGTACTGAGGTGTACAATAAAGCTATGTAATAGCTTTACTGTAATTTGATGAGAGATTGTAATTACCTGAACTTAATTCTGCCGATAAATTATGTTTATCGTAGTGCACATTCTTGCATATCATTAAGTGTAGTATCTCATGCATTCTCATGCTTCTTTATAACACTTTATATAAAGAGACGGACCATTTCTATGTGTATTCTTAAGCTAAACGGGTTCTCTTGTTTAGAGTAGCATTACTTTCGTAAATAATTTTGATAAAATGCCAAGAGTATATGAGTACTATCGTTCTTTTTCCAGTGGCAGTAAAAATCCCATGTTCGTCCACGAGGTTATTACTAACAGTCAGGATGACAGCGAAGAAAGTTGTCCTGAACTCCAATCTGTTAGCTCCAAAGTTTCACTTTTTGAAAACATGTTCAAAGCAACACCTAACTCACCCCAACGAAAGCTTCTTACCAAGTTTACGAAACCTTCAGGAACTAAGTCCCCCATGCTGTTTCGTGCCAATGGTTCCGCATCACCAACCCCTACAACAAACATACAAAAAAATAATTCAAAACTACAACTGGCCTCTGCACCTTTTTATACGCAGCCTAAAATTCCAATTTCTCAAGGCATTGAGAAAAAGCCAATAGTCTCAGCTCCGGTTGAGAATCAGTTAGACACGCTACCCATGAAGCTCCCCTCGACTGTAACAAACTCCAACTCGATCAAGGACTCAACCTCTTCAAATAATCTGGAAGTACTCACAATTCATCGATTGCCAGGTGAACTGGTTGGAATGGAGGTTGGGTGGCAAGGTTTAGGACCCGAGGGCAGCTCCGGGGGAAACTGGGTCGTCAAGGCCGTTCAACCAAAGGGTCCAGCAGACAGGGCATCGGGTGGAGCGATTGGAATCGCTGTCGGTGACCAATTGGTAGAAATAAATGGTCGATCTGTTCTCTCACAAGGTGGAAGCGATTTTATTCATTCTTTCCTGAAGTACCTCCCGCTGAAGGCGGAGCTGACGGTCCAACGCGGTTTCTACGCTGCTTCCAAACGGAAAACAGTGGCACCGGCATCACCAAAACCTTCGGTTTCCTCCATCCTACCCAAGACTGCCACTAGACCGATGCCAGTGCCAGTGCCAGTGCCAAGAAATATAACAGAATGGGAAATATTTCAACCAGAGAAGGTTTCTACTGCAGTTCCCGTGGCTCCTGCTCGAGGTGGGTCCTGCTCCTCTTCCTCATCTTCATGCGAGGACTCCGGCATTTCCCGAGCAATTCCAAAAGCCCTACCGAGATCTGCGGACAAAGGACAATTGGTCTTTAAACGAGCAGGTTTTCAGCAGATCGGAATTGAAATAAATCTAGTCAACTCTGAGCTACTTGGATTAGAGATTCGAAGAGGAAGTGAGGATTTCAATAAGTTCTATCAGGTAAGTATACCGTTTTATAACCAATAAATAGTTTGAGGAGGCCTTAACCTATCCTACCCGGGGGAGAGGGGGGCGAATCGGCCCGCGCTCTTTTGTTTTTACAGAAGTTTTTAAAAATTAAAGACGCAGTGACATAAGGTTCACAGACTTTTCATATTATTCTGTTCCGCAACTTTTAAAACCAGTTTTTGACATTTCTTTAGAAGATTCCAGTTTAAAAAACGTATTTGTATTTTTTTGCAAATCATTTTAGATACTGAAATTATGAATAATAAAACTATAATAATATAATGTTATATATAATAATATAAATATATAAATATATAATAGTACTTCAGATACATAAGAGATATCAATTGGAATATACACCAGATAAAATAATTAAGTTATATACATTTCGGACATAAAATTAAAGCGAATTTATACAGAAAACATTAATTTTAGCATATAGAAACTATTTTTTTGTAAATTTAACATTTTTGGACTCTTACAAAAAAATATTTCAAAATATAACTTTTTAACGTAAACAAGTCTAAAACACTGGTTTACTAAAACATACCAAATTTCAAGGCTTAAAGAGGGGGGGCGTGATGGCCCGTAGTTTCTGAGTGCGTTTAATAGACCGGGTAGGATACTGTAAAGACGCATAGAATAGACAACTTTATTTTATACTACATTGTATATTATTGCATCATTATTTATCTAAATTTATACCAAGGTGTCAATTATAACATCCATTTTTGAAAAGGCTTGAAACATAATCCATTAATATTTATTTTTCAAACAATTTTATATTTTGTCTTTTTGCAACCAATTATTTTTTCATGAAAATGAAGAAAAAAAATTGTTTTGTTAAGGAAATTATTTTACTTCTAAACCCAGAAAATGTTATAAAACTCACATATTTTCTAATTTAGACAATAATAATTGAATTTTAATATTTAAAAGGTACTCAATTAAATAATTTTTATTTATATATTGTTGATAGAATACATTTAAATGTGTTTATTTAACTTATACACATAACTTAACTTATACACGTAATTAATAATATTTTGATAGTTTATTTTGTATTTTAACATATGAGTTGAGCAATAAAATATATTTTTCATTTTAAAGCGTATATCAACAATAAAGTGTATATCAACAATGTCTGTCCTTGATCATTTCTTTCGCACATAGATCACCCGCGTTCATAATGATGGCGCATACGGCAAGTGTGGATTGCTGAAGACTGGTGATTATCTTCACGCAGTCAATGGGGCAAGTGTCTTCAACATTCCACATAGTGACTTACTGAACGCTCTTCAAAGCCCAAAGAAAACTGTTTATATGATCATTTGGAGGAAAAAGGAAGGTATACAAAGCCAAACTTGCTTTTATAAAAATATAATCTATATTTTGTTATTATTTCATTATTAAAATAATTTAAAAAATAAAGTACGTAGTGATCAATGAATGTGTTATGAGTATAAACCCTCTCTACTATATAAATGTACTCTACATATATGAAAAGTATTAGTATATTATGATATTGCTGTGACAGTGGTGTTATTACATTGATACTATTAATTAAATTAATAATTATGAATAAAGTTGTGTACAATACCAGAAATTCTGTGCATTAAGTTAAATATTTTAATATATTTTAAAATTTTGAACATAATATTACATAATTTGAATATTATTTATTGATTTGTAACCTATTTTGGTTAAAAAATGATTTATTTTTATTTTTATAATAAAGTATCAAAATTTAGGTAAAAAATAAATAATAAATTACAGTGAGGATATATTTAAACTCTTCAAATAGTATCTAATATTTGTAATGGGAGAATGTATAAAAGTTGATATGTTAAGATTGGGGACGGGGTAGCCAAGCGGTAGAGTGTTGGACTGGCGGTGGCAGACTGTGAGAGTGGTTCGAGACCATATTTAATTTACCCCGTCCCTGGTTGGCAGATGTGCCCAGTCGATTGATTAGCGACCCGAAAGGGTTCGTTTGGTTTGCACCATCTGTTAAACTCATGTGCGGTTTGTTATATGTTTCAAATTTACACATTAAGAAAAAATAGAATAAAAGAAGTATATTTATTAGACGATGAGGAGAATTATAAGCCTGTTTCTGACTGCTTATAATTTAATTAGGATAGAATACATTTGAAAGTTAATGCTGATATCAATAAAAAATGCTAATATAAATAAAAAATGCATTTAAATTGAACTTTTGAAAAGGTATGTATGTATTTTATGAAAGGGGTCAATATTTATGAAATAGAATGTCTTCTTCTTATTTTTATCAGTCTTTTAAATGATTAATTCTGACATTTTATCAAAAAATACATCACCTAGTAAAATTAATATTTTTCAGCAGAATTGCAAACAATTTTTATCAATAAAATCATTATCGAAGTCACCTAACAATATGTAATTTAAAAATGCACAAAAGAGAAAATAAAATGCCACGTTTGTAAAAAACAATCCGATTAAACCAAAATGTGGTAATAATTTCGGTATTAAGCGAAAACGTAGATAGAGGCAAGATATTTAGGTTCTCATTTTTATATATCTAGTAGATGTTTAACTTTCTAAAATCAAAATTTACACCATAGTGGGGCAAGTCTATATTTTTATATTCATAAAATTGGCTATAACTCATGCTATAAAGGAAATAAATAATCACGTATAGAAATACATCCCATTGGGTATAGTGAAAAACATAAGAAAGCTGGCAGTGCCTTATGTTAAGATTCAATATATATTATATACCAAATTTGACAGTTTAACAGTAGGTATAAATCTTCGAGTATATGTATAATCCCATTTGTCAAAGACAAAGTAGATGATATGAAAACTAAATGACACTTCGCTAAAATGAAAGCTAAGAAACGAGCTCAATGATAAAAATGTAATAGTTAAATAATTCAGCAATTGGTGAAATTAATGTATGAAAGAAGCCAAGAATTTTATTTTAAGCAATTCTTGATATTAAAAAATACCTTATATAGATCAATATGTACAATATATAAGCCATAAAAATCAAGAGAACAAAAATTCGAAAAATTCCAGACTACTAAAATTTGACAGTAGTAAAAACTCACATAAATATTTTCGTTATTTTTAAGAAAGGAATAAATTGTAATCGTACATATATCATATTTAGCAGCATAGCCAAGAATTTTATGAAGGTTTCAATATGCATTTGAAATTAAATATGTTCATGCTTTACGCTTACGATTTCTATGCTCTATTCACAGTTCATTTTAAAATTTATTATGGATATGATTTCTATTTAAATAGAATAAAATTATGTTATATAAGTAATTGGTAATTTAACTATAATATCATTGATAATTGCGGGCTTAAAATAAATATGTATGTATATAATCATAAGATGCGTTCTGTAATTCTAATCATTATTTTATGAATTTTTTATAAGCATCGTCAACTGAAAAACTTTTAAATATCACCAAAATGCCTCAATCAACGAGTCCAATCACCTCACGGAGCTCGGTAAAGTCTGATCCACCTAGTCAATTGAAGTCACTATCGGGGGATCGGCTAGAGGGTAAAAAGCGACTAGTTCTCGATCTGGACGATGAGATACTGCGACAGGAATCAACGGAGGGAGGAGAGGAGGAGGCGTGGACGGGAATCTGGGGGACCTGTGTATCTGATGATACAGACTGTCTCACTTCTGATGAGGAGGCTCGGGAAGCTCGCGAGAGTTCCTGGACACTGCCGACAACTGCAAGTAAGTGGAGGTTTAGGCTCCTCTAAATATAATAATCGTTTCCTTAGTTGTCCACTTGCATATTTAAATATGGAGTGGTAATAATAAAATCTACTTTTATTGATTTTATATGTAATCATTAATTTTTTTAAGTATAATAGTTGTATCTATTTATAAATTTGTGTCATATGTTGGTAAACACGTTGTTATAGAGACTTCGATGAGATTACACACTAACGTTAGCGGGACCTTAAACATTGCAGGGACGAAAATGACGTATCTGTAAAGCTTTTCTAAAATATCGAATATTATGTAGAGATATTTTATCACTAAGTTGGCGTTATACGAACTATTTATACTACTGTATATAAATATAAATTTTGAGTAGCATCGATTAAGTAGTTTGAATAAAAAACGAACATTAATAAAGTCCCTATAACGCTAATACACACGATAAAAACACACTTACGTTACAAGGACCAAAACTGAAATCGTTTTAAAAGCAATAAAATGAATGCTAACATGCACAAAATAATAATTTAATATTTTTTATACCTATTTTACCCTTAATTTATGTTTTACACTCGTTATTTCATTAGTTTTCTCTGACTTAAACTTCGAAGTGTGTGTATACATTTATTTGTTTAAATGAATTAAAATATTTTTAATGTTCGAGAAACTGGAATGACGCGGCATTTAAAAGAAGTTGTTTCGTTTATTATTTTACTCCATAATTTGGCTAAAACAAGTTTTCATGTGGTTCTCTACATAATTAGTTCTTTATTATTTTACTCCATAATTTTATTAAATTATGTTTTCATGTGGTTCTCTACATAATTGGCTGTTTATTATACTCCATAATTTGGTTCTAA
>JAYRBW010009197.1:0-13424 GCA_036023295.1 Invenusta paracnida
TGTTTTTTAATATTAAAACTAAATTAGTTTTACCATGACGATACCTTTATGTTATAAAAATCAAATGTTACAGATAAATGGTAAATGGATAGGTGCCTATAATAAACAACAAATTAAATTTTATATTACCTTGTGAGTATAGGTATCTCTACGAATTGTACCATAGTTTTTCTAAACAGCTCAAGACAGATATCTGTTAATTACAATAAGATACTTAAATTGATACCTTTAATTTATTAGATAACACGTTTAATTAAATACAGTTCTAAATTACCTTCTAAAAAGCTTTACAATATTAAAAAACATAGTTAGCTCAAGTCAAATATATTTTTAAAGAGCTAACATATTTTACGCTTAGTTCAATTCTTTTATGATATGAGCTAACACACTTTTTGCCATTTTGGCTAATAAAAATTGTTATATTGAAAACGCTAATAGTTAATCAAGAATTAGGTGATATATTAAAAACCAAATAAATTCTATAAGTCACTAATACCTTACATTTATAAAGAGATATAGATTTTTTAAATAAAATATAATGAGCGTACGCAGCATAGGGCGCACAGGTCTTTCCTTCCCCCTCCAGCTATAGATGGACCCCACCTTATAATGAATTATGAGCCCACCTTATAATGAAAAATGGACCCCACCTTATAATGAATTATGAGCCTCTTGTAATGAATATTGGACCCCACCTTATAATGAATTATGAGCCCCTTGTAATGAATAATGGACCCCACTTTATAATGAATTATGAGATTATGAGCCCCTTGTAATGAATAATGGGCCCCACTTTATAATGAATGATGAGTCCCATGTTGGAGAAGCAGTGGCAGATCCAATAGGAGGGGGGCCTGATTATCCATGAGCATTATTAGCGTATATTTTTTAAAGTGAAAATTTATTTTTAGACTTTTTGCGTGAAGTCTCTTTGTGTAATATATTGGGTTGAAAAACATCAAATCTTCATAGATGTTCATCAAATGTATATCCCATTGCTCAACTCACTGACTTTAGAAGATGTGTCTAGAAGGCCTATGAATGGATGGGATAAAGAAAGTCTTTTGAAAGCCTATGGATTCTGCAATATTCTCGTCAGTTCAAATTTTCTGGCCACATTTAAAACCATCATATATTGTTTCACATATACACATGATCTCGCAAAGATACTTCAAGGGACATCTGTAGAAATGTTATCAGCATACAACGAGATTCAAGACAAGACACTGAAACTAAAATCTGTGCTGCGGCATTGCGAAAATATCTTTTGTGAGAAGGTATTATACGTATCGGGTCACAAAGGCGGAAGCCAACGATTCTAAAATCATCAAGCCAAGACTATGCGGACATCAAACCTTGCACCAGAATTACGCCGCAGATACAGCTGAAAACTATTACAGGGTCTCAGTCTTTCAATCATACTTAACAGATTTGATTACAGAACTTGAAAATGTTTTAGGGCCAAACACAGTATAGCTGCCACTGGTTTAGCTCGTTTACCTTTAAATGTATCACAGTTACTTGACTCAAATGCTGTTGCAAACATTCTAGCTTATTTGGTTCAGATATGCCTACACCAGCATCCTTTGCAGAAGAAGTGGACTGGTGGAAATTACTGTGGGAAGAAGATGAAGAAAAGTCTTGAACTTTGGCGAACACCTTGACATGTGACAAGCTTAAAGTCAGATTGAGGTCATACTGCAACATTATCACTGTCCTGAAGCTTCTACTTATTCCCATCACGTCAGCAACTGTTGAGCATGTCAATTCTGCATTGGATTTCGTTGAAACTGCCACGCGAAATACAATGTCCGAGGACCGATTGAACTCTGCTACTATACTCTTCTGTCATAATTATATTACAGACAAGATAAACAGACAATATTGTAAATAGATTTGCTAAAAATAAACCTCTTAGGATGAATTTATCCAATCCTTTATTTGAATAAGCCTTATTTGAGTGACCACTGACAATGAATCCCACAATGAAATAATTAAACTTAAAAAAATGAAACATATATTTAGCTATGCCAAAGATTGTGAAAACATTCCAAGGTTTATAAGGAAAAAATATGAAAATTACAACAAAACACGAGTATCAAGTCGAAGACATAAACATAACTTACAAATAAGAAGATTCAACTAAGAAATAGGCAAAAACTCATATAATTTAGTAGTAGAATGGAATAAATTAACAAATAACCTAAGAGTTGAACTAATCAAAATTATTTATCAAAAAGAATATCAACCAGCTTCATTCAGAAAACGAAATATATTAAACAATTAGTATTATTAAAATTCTTCCCTATATAAATAATAAAAACCAAACCAATCATCCTAAATGTAGCTGCAACTAGACAGGTCTCCTCCTTTGCAACAATCCTTCCCAAACAAACTCATAAAATCAACAAACACTGATGAATATTATAGTACTGTTTATATTTGTTAAACTTTATATATATATTGATTAATTTCTATGAGTACCACATACATATATAAAAGATATTACACATGTGATACATGTACCGTATACTGAGTATACCTATGTGCTATGTACTTTACTATATCCTATTTAAATTAATGCCATATATTAATTAATATATGTCATTTACACCTATTACTTACAGTTACACAATACATTATACTGTTATATTGTACACTACCGGTAACAGCTTTAATAATTACATTAATGTGTACATGTATGTATAAAATAAACCTTCTATTGTAATTAGCATGCATTGTTTGGATAATATAAAACTTTATTATTATTATTATTATAGAGCCCCATGAATTTAAACAGTCATTATCAAGATATGTATACCCCCCCCCCTTCTCATATCCTGGGTACGCCACTGGAGATAGTCGTATATATTGATATGTTCAGACTGTCATCGCTTATATTTGTACCTATTAGACATCCAAGACTTTTTCATCTTTTTTTTATATTTTTAAAAGAACATATTTATGCAGAATCGGTTACTTGTTCTGGAATATGCATCAAATTGGGTATATACCTACTCAAGTCTAAAATATTTGAGAAACCACAAAAGGCCATCTCATCCTGATTGACCTGCATCCACTTTATATTATTTACTCGATTTTTATAGTTAAGAAATATCAAATTTTATAAGATGAAAGTTTTGAGAAAAGCATTATAATTTAGATATAATATTGACATTTATAGACTTTACGGTAGGCTGGATCATGAATCATTTAACGCGGTTATAATCAAGTCCCTATTTATTCCAATTACCGATTATCAATATTTGCTCTTCAATGTACACAAAAATATATTCATCCTATAATTCCTATCCTGAAGTTTTTAACTAATCCTTTAAAAATTCTTTTTTTCACGAATTTCAAGAAAAAGGAAGCTATTAATATGTGCACCAATATGTTAAACAATACATTTATTATCAATACGTCTATACTAATTCAACAACCAAACCCAATTTAAAGTGATAAAAATGTATGATAAACCCTTTCTAATGTGAGTATATGCTATGTGTATTTATAAATTAATTAATCTTTATTTCTTTATTGAGAAAGATTCCGCACTCTACATACGATTTTTTCAACAGAACTTTTCTCCGAGAGTATTATTTTTTTATGATAAAATATTTCCGATACTGACCTTGAAATTGTTATATAGAATTTCTATCTACGCAGCTTTCCTTAAAAGCATAATCTTAGTTATTAAGGCTAATTCAGTGTGACTCAATTTCTCAATCTGCTTCTTTTCTAAAACTCAATCTATAAAACTCCGACTGTATATAGTTTTGTGAGAGGAAAACCAGCTCATACTTTGCATATTGAGAATTTTGTAAATCAATTGACTGGCGAACGAGAAATCGATTGGGTTTTATCATCTTGTGACTGGGTAACCAGACGATAAAATTAGTAGCTGAATGATACCTATACTATATAAAGTCGACCCACTAAAGGCATAAAATTCTTGACTTCCCCGCTACTTGCTTGTTTAGGATAGAATAATAAAGGCTCAAAACGAATACGTTAAATATGATGGAGCGGGTGATTGTGATAGTGGAGGTGGTAGGGAGACTGAAGACACAGAACATAGACTTGAACATACGTGTATCAGTCTACATTTACCCCAATATATATGCCTACTTACTGTCTAAAAATTGTGAGTTGTTTTCAATTTGTATGAAGTAAATTATCTATAGTTATATATTTAGTATGCAATATATTCTATCCCCATAGTTAGTGGGCCAAACAGCGTTAGCGCCAAGCTCATTAATATTTCCGGTCAATTGTTCTGCCAGTGTTGTTGTTTTAGGCCAACAATTCCTGCCAGTACCATTGCTTAACATCCCAGCAAAAAGGAAACCTCCCTCATAGTTCTTTCTTCCAGACTCTTGACACTCCTCCTGGTTCTAATTTCCAATTCTTAGAATGCCTACTTGTTTTTAAAGTAAAACATATGATGAATTATGACTACTATACATATACATACGCTGAAACAATATACACATATATGTATAGATGTGGGCTTCCTCCTTTCTATTTTTCCTATTATTATTATTATCGTTTTCTCCTTGGTATAAGTAGACTAAGGTTGCACTCCCTTCATACAGTACGTTTAGCTAACCACTTGCCTTATAAGTAATTAGCGTTTTCTGCTGTAAAGCGTGCGCACGACATGCCTGCTTAACTGAACAAAAATAGTTTATCCCTTCTAGGCTTCCTATACATTATTATAACTACTATACGGTACCAGAAAAGACATTGTATAAGGTTATGAGCTATGAAATAAATTATAGACTCCGAGTTTATTTTGCTTGTGGATCTGACGCACTTTTCTATAGCATTACCCCAAAGCAAGTAACAGTAAATGTTTTTTGTTGAACAGAAATACTGGTTAGTGAATTTTGTGCGCCTGCGAGCCAATATTAAGCAGTATTTTCCTCATAGCTCAACTATATATATTGACGAATTCCAGTTAAATTCCACGAGTCTTCCCAGAGTTGAGTTCACTACTAACTCAGTCTCATTAGCCTTATAGAAGCACTGAGCAAATTTGGGTTGCGTGGTAAACTCAGAGAAAATAGAGCTGTTGTAAAACTCACCCTCAAAATCGATGCTAAGCACTTAGAAGATAGTCAACTGCTGGGGGCCTCAGGGGAGTATTTATATGGATCCCATTTTCATCATTGAGGGTTTGGATCACCCGACGGACTTCGCAATACAATCCACTATTTCCCATTGTGAGGTATCTATAGATTGACAGTCATCACCATTCAATGCAACTTGTCAGTCTGACCAGAAACACAAGAGATCTCTTGAGTATGCGGTATGCGCTATAATTTAGGGAGCTGAAGCCTCCGAGGTACTATTCTTCTTCACAGTTTCCCCAACTCACCTTTCCAACTCTGTCTAGCAAGGCCTAGCTTATCCTTTCGTTTCCTATATATAGCGATCTGGAGCTTTATTCCAACTCCTATATAAGTTGTCTATACTTGTGCTACTTCATAAAATCTTTAATGCTTTCGCTGCAGATGTTTAATTAATTAATCAGAAGTAAAAAAACGAATTTTAGACTACTGCTGCATTTAATCATTATGCGGAGAGAAACTCCTCGATTCCTTTTTTTCTACATCTCTCCGGATCGATGGGCCTAACAGATATTTTCCCTGTAAGCTGCAGTATAGTACCCACCCAATATGTGTATATCTTTTTGGATCGTTCTCAGAATCATTGATTAGATGAGCGCTATAACGCTGCACTGCATACATAATGGTAACTTCATTTTCACAAGGTAAGACAAAATCTTTCCTGGCTCTTCATTTCTCATCATCGTATATGAAAAAGTTTCACTTTTATATTACAGTTATTCAGAAAGTTTTGTCCTGCGAAAACTCTCGACGAAAACATCATTTCAGTTAATCCGGTTCAACCATTAACGTTGGTTTACTTTCTTTATTCGCACGAATATCGAAGTGACACGACAAAACTATATTTAGCTAATAAATAGGGCAAAAATTATAAATTTATATATATAATATATGTAAAGTGTATTTATATAATATGTATCTACATATTACTATTTAAAAAAAGAATATCACTAATATACAAATTTTTAAATAAATTGTGCATTAATGTGATTAAATTATCCTGGCGTTGAAAATTGTGGCCACTAAACTTTTCTATTGACTGAATTTATTGCCTTAGCGAAATTTATCTGTACATATCTGATAAAATGCTCAATATTAAACTTGATGGTGTAACGTATGTTTGCTCAAGAAAATAACTTACATTAAGTAAACATTTCAAAATAAAATCTAATTATTGTTAGATAAATGAAGTTTTTGGACGGCTAAATAATTTTATGATATTAAAAATGAAACATAGCTGCTACAAATAAATATGCTTGCACATAAAATATTAAATTGTATTTTGAAGTGCATATATATAATAAATTAATGTAGATTTAATGATTAATTTAGATTAATGATCAGTGATATAAGGCATTAACTATAGCTGGATATAATAGACTGTGGGAATCAACACAATTTTGCAAAGTAAGACATAAAGAAAAGCATATATATATACTTATTATTATATTTCTCCTCTAATTTATGCACGCCTGACGTAGTGCGGCACAGCGCTTAAAAAGTTGAAATTAATTAAATCTTATAGAACAATACACACCGAAAGCAGAGCAGCGCGTCAAAAAAGATGATGACAATTCTCAATTTTACGAGCGTTAAAAATCGATATTAACCACGTTACACTGAATGGATATTTGTAAGGTTCTAAAGATGATGCCTATAATGATACTAGGTTGATAATTTATGGATACATAAATTATCAACCTATATTATATAATTAAACATGTGGGAGTGCACATTCATGCCATATATTATGTGTGTACATCTTTCTGCAATCTAAACCGAATCGGTAAGCAATATATTGTATATTATTTGTATTAGCCGGAGGTGAGGACAATTATTAACTAAACAGACATCGGAAGCAATAAAGTTGATACAAATTATGTAAAAATTAACTCTATTTACTCTATGAGTTGATAACATAAAAATCGGATTTAACTCACACTGCTTATCTCGAAGTGACAACTATGTATGAATAGAAATAGCAACAACTGAGTCGGTATTACCGGACCCAAAAGACGAAAAAAATGAATTATACTCTCCATTCATAGAGTTAAAAATGGGTATTTTAAGCTTGATTCATAGACTAACAATACAATACAACTCTGCTGTTAGTCTATGGCTTGATTTATGTATTCAAAATATAATCCGATCTATAACGATATACATATAAAGTATTTGGGATATATGAACCATTGACAAGTTAAAAGCAACATTTTCTTGCTACTACTTTATAAAATCAACAAAGAAATAAAATCATAAACTCCCCTCTCCCATCTCATCAACTATTGAGTGTCAACTGATCTCTCAAGTTCACACTTGTAATTTGACCTTACAAACCTCAAAATAGCACAAGGCCTATAGGTGGTGTGCTAAGAAGAGGGACTCAGTATATTGTCCCGCTTCTTTCCTGTTTATATGTAGATTTTTTGCATAGAGCATCGATTTTTGATACGCTATGACGCGTTTGGAGTAGGCTAAATTTTCGACATGTAGTACCACGCTGCGCCACACCTGTCCGTTGTGCATAAGCCTTAAGACAGTTTAAGAAACAATGAAAAACAATTAATTCCATTTTTTTCAGATACTTTAGGCATAATCAACTTTAAAAAAAGAAGCTAATTAAGAAGGTAGACATTATCTCTGTAAAGTACTTGTACATAGATTACTGGACACGATGGATAGCTAGATTAATACCTACAGCCGTTCGCACAAGTTATGGAACTAACTGGGTATTTAAATTTTAATGTATAGCATCAGGACATTGAAATATAAATTTAATATAAGATTTGAAATGCTACTTTTTAAACAATAACATTTTATTTTAAGTTTTAAGCAATAAAATTGATCAGCGTAGTAAAAATCGCACACAGCTAAAATTGGATATATTATGTATAACAAAATATACCCATGTAGAAAGTACAGATAGGAAATACCTATAGAGATAGCTAATCAATCAGATAACCTAAAAGCACATAATGTTTTCATAATCACGCACTATAATTTTAGTGTCATTGTAACTAGACCTTCCTTTTGTCACAATTTTCATTGAAAATGTAGATTTACAAAATCACTTAAAAATATTTGGAAGGACATTTTGACCTTGAAATAAGTTATAGTTCAATAATTTTAACCGGAAAGAATTTAACTTAGTGTAAGTTTAACTTTAGGAGAAGTTTAATATGTTCGATTTTGATCAAACCTTATTAGAACAGGCATAAAATAAAATTTATAACATACATAATTCTGTCATTTAATAAAAATTAAGCGCACTATTAGCATTTAGTATAATAACTTATTTCTAATGAAAAAGCGATTTAGATAATTTTTAAAAGATAGACAACAGACAACAGATTAGAAATTCACTATTAAGTATAAAACAAAAAATAAATGAAAAAATTGCTTTAGTGAATCAATATATTTTCTACTTAAGTCTAAAAATAATCAGTAAAAGACAGCGGGAAAAGAAGACAGTAAAATCGTATATATGCTGCAGAGAAATGATAATTTTATGCATAAAATGTCTTCTTCAATGAAATATATTTTTACATTTATGAAAATATTCCATTTTAATCTGATAAATTGTTAGTTGGTCTACACTAAACCCCTTGAACAAGAACAATATGAGGGAATGTAACAATGCGGCGTAAACATCTGGAAATGTCATTTGAGGCTTATTGTATCATTACAAAACGTCATAGAAAAATGAAAAAACCAATTTCAAAAACGCTTCTTTTGTAGATATCGACCTTAGTAAGAAGTAAAGAAACGGAAGAGTGGATAAAATGAAGAAATTGATGTTTCGGTATTCTTTCTTACTTTTTCACTCATAACATTCTTTCTTTCTTTCTTTCTAGGTATTCCCCCAGACTAACTCTGGTATCTATTTTAATTTCGTTTCAGTTCTTGCAATTAAATCGCACAGAATGTCCATTTCAAAGTAGAAGCCGATCGACTGAGTGAGATTAAAATAAAATTGGAGAGAGTAATTAAACTGAGCTCAAACACAACAACTATAAGACGGACAATCTGTATATTTGCGTTATAGCAGTTAAGATATAACTGGATAGAGTCGTGGGTATGAATTATATGGAATATTCCAAAATACAGAATCAGAAAGGGGTTTCACGAAAAACAGCGTTTAAGTCAAAAATAAAGAAGTAAAACCAAAGTTATTATGAAGTAAAAATGACTCTATATCAACTTATAAATGATAATAAAGGAGATTGAGTCAGTTTCTCTATTTTTGCGATAATGTTGCTAATCTATACCAATTAGTGTTACGTAGAAGAGACAGGCTGAAAGCATATAACAAATTATTACTGAAATGGTGTTATAGATTACTATCATATAGCTGCTCTTTTACGTCCCATCTTTCAGAATAAAACGCTTCGCCTCATAAGTTCTCGATTTATTACCACTATGCATAACAGATTTCTGTTTATCCAGGTATCCAAATTCACTGTATTTGTTTAGCTGGCTGCTATATCACACAGAAAGAGGCTATAACTTGTCTTTATCGATTAAACTCAAAAACGACTGACAAATTGTTCCACCTTGTGTTCTATAAGCATGCAACACATGCTCAGTTATAAAATAATCTTTTATTAATTGTAGTTATATGTAGTTTCACGTTTCAATTTTATTAAAATTGTTATCGTAATATTTCAAACACTTCTCCGTTTTTAGTTGTACATTATAATATACTAGAGATATCAATACATACATACGAATTATGAAGCATATATTTTGTCATATAAATAGTTGTATGTGGATGACAAAATTAAACATTTAACAAATTTATGAATATATATAGATACAAAAAACTATATATGAAACTGTTTATAATTTTATAAGCAGACATTAAAAATGTATTTATTACATTATTATTAACATCATAATATATTGAAGTAATTTAAATAGATTTTAAAGCTATTGGAAACACATTATGTACTAAGGACTAGAAATATATACTAAAAATTCTAGAAATATTTCTAGTAATCCTTGATTGTACGTATAGGAAATATTATTATATACCTACATATCAAGATATTTTTAGAAAATTGTTGTCTATGTCTTAAAATTTGTATAAGGAAACAAATTAGCATCATAATATAGCAATTTAATTGTACATTCTGGAACAATTTTACCTTAAAAGTCGTTAATAAAAAATGCTATAATATTTTCAACTGGAGTATAACATAGAGCAAAAATGGGACAGTTAGACAGCAAGTTGTCAATCAAACTATATCGATTTCATTCTTTAAAGCGACTAATGACTGAAAAGAAATGCTATACTTTTTTCGCCTCGATCCATTTTCTCCTGACTTTCTTATGGCAACTATATCAAGGTACTTTTTTTCTCCTGATTCGTTTCTTTCAGATCTGTTTTCCAATCTTCTATATACTATATCGGCTTTTTGGTTTCAAGGGAGCATTGATCTGGGAACAGCAAAGGCGGCAGAGGGGATCTTGTCTTCCTCTATAGTCCTCTAGTCCCTTGCTCATCCCTTCACTGCAAGACCCGGAAACTAAATTAATTGTAAAGACCGAGTGTCAGATAAAAGAGAGGGAAGAATAGAAGGGACTTTCTACCCGAAATTATAATTAAATGAAAGGAAGTAACAACTGCCTACCCCCGTCAGGCAGTCAGCTTCGAATGGACTGAAAACATTAGTTTTCATTTTCTTTTTCGACTCGTGCGGAAATATGCTTCGTTTGCTTGTTTTTGGCCAAATTAAATGTGAAAACAAGTCTCCTTGATTCGTTAGACTGGCAGCTGGATTTAGAGGGGGCTCACTGCACCAAATAATATATGTTAGTGGGTAGTTCGCAGTAATTCTGTGCAGTTAAGACATATCTCTTCGTCCGTTCCCTACTAAGAGGAACATATATAGTAAATAACACCACGAACGATTCGCACTCATTGACCATGCAGAATGACGGGGACTTTGACGACTTAGGTTTGTTTTTATTGGGTGATGATTATACATATGAACCTCGGAAGATACATTCAAAGCAGTATATATTTATCTCCATACTTTGCAGGAGAACTCTGAAAGTCACTTTTATTTCGATATACTAATGTTTTCTTACTACAATTAGTTCATTAATCAGAATAATTTATCATAACTAATTTTATGTGAACTATGTGCTTCTTATAATTTATAATAAAAATGTAAGAAAGAATTACATACTATTAATTTAATCAATAATTGTAAGTTCTTATTAATACAGCAAGGGCGGATGAAGGAATTTTTAAGGAAGGGGGTGGTTCAAAATTTTTTAAAGGGGCACTTAAAATTAAAAAATAATTTCCAGATAATAATACTGCGATAAATGCCCTTTTTGGAAATGGCAATTTTTCTTAGAACATTTTGGGGACTCCCGAAATTCGTCCCTGTACATATTATAAGCTGCATTGTAACTATAAGTACTAAATTCAACTTATGTCAATATCTAAAATGCATAGCAGGTCAATTGTGTTTTAATACTATAGTGTCAATATTATCAATATAGTGTTTTAATATTACACTAAATATTAACTTTCCTTTGACTGAAATAAATCAATTATTGAATAAAAACATGATTTGACATTAATTGATTGCATTAAAACAATTTTCGCTAAATAAACTTTCAAATAAACCAGACTTATGCCCGTATTTACAGATGACACTCAACTCAAGTGACCACTCAAACTCTGTGGCCATAAGTAAAGTGTAACATGAGTGGTCGTTAATATTTTTTCGTATTCACAAGCGCCACTCAAATTATGATTGGAGTGCAACATAAGTGTTGTCTGTTACATATTATGATTGAAAAACATTAAATGAATATAATTATTATTAAAATAATCAATTAACAGATAGCCAATACACATCAATACCTATGTAGTCAAAATATAATTTATGATAATTACCATAGAGTAAAGAAACACAGATTGTCACTCGAAAAAATCGACGAATTTTGGTTTATGCTTTAGTTTAAATGTTAGACCGGCAAATGTAAATAAGAGCCATTATAGTGTGGTTTTTGTGTTTTCGAGCATAATGTCAAAAAGAAATTATAGTAAATATTTGATTGTGATGTTATTTATTCTATGGTAATTACTTTATTGTACTTTTCGATTAATTTAAATTTTAAGGAACTGTTCTTTTTAACCTATTTTGATATCTTTATGAAGTATATTTCAAATTTTCAATTAAAGTACAATGCAATTCTCCGATCCGTGTGTGATGCTTACCTCCCCTTTAGTGAAGTCATAGTCAAGCGAGAACTGGATCTTGCCCAGATTGATCTCCTCTTTCTCCTCCTCAGCGCCCTCGTTGTCCTCCATATTCTTCTCCAGTTCCTCCATGTCCGGCTGCACCTGACAGGAAATCGGGAGACACCCCGAGTCCACCATTAACTGTCCACACATAAATTCCACTTTGCGCACACAGACACATTTGGTCACCTCATAGGCTCTTAGAGGTCAATAAATAAAGGTTCACATGCTTTTCGTCAAATGAAATTATGACTATTTTCCAAGACAGAGATTGAATTTTCAGGGCATCCTAGTTTATAAATAAATTTGGTTTTAACATAGCATGACAATCATTTACATACAGATAACAAAAATAAAGTTTACATTATAATTTCATTAGTTTAAACAATGCGATATCTATTGATGTATAACATACCAATGTAAATTAGTGCACTACTGAAGCTTCAGATCGTCAAATTTTTTTAATATGCGATTTATACAGAAATGTCAATTTAAAGAAAGGAATATTCTTTGAAGATTGCAATAATTATTTATTTATATGAAGTATAAATAAGAAATATAGAAAATTTTACAAAGTAAGCTCTACTATATATTTCTCATTCAAAATTTATTTAAATTTTATATTATCGAAAGATTATATTATGTACTCGAAAAATATTTATGATGATACCATATATACAATTTTTATGATTAATATTTAAAACCAATATCTAACATAATTTGCCTTGCACTTAACCCTCTTGGCATTATATTAAGAAATTTCAGCTACTTTTGTAGCAATATTAGTTCATACATATATTTCGGAAATATAAATTTCTTTGTCTAAAATTCTTTGTATATTTAACTCTTTCTATAAAGATAATTTTTTTAACGACCATTAAAAGTACCAAAAAATATTTAAAGGTACCAAAATATATTTTTTCATTTTTGTCTGTTGATTATCTGCATGTTATTGTCTATGGCTGTATCGATGTTTATGAAAGAATTTTTGTTTTATTGATTATCATTCTGCAGGTTGCTGTCTA
>JAYRBW010009208.1:0-13424 GCA_036023295.1 Invenusta paracnida
TTCATAAAAGTTTCATTTGGAAATTTATTTAAACTTTTCTTAAGAAAATGCGGTGTCTGAAGAAGTTTCTTAAGAAATTAAAAGTTTTAGCTAAAGAATTTTCTTAAAACTTTTCTTAAGAAATTTCTTTAAACTGGCAAAAGTTTTATCATCATTTTCTTAAGAAATTTCTTAGTTTTAAGACTAAGAATTTTCTTGAGAATGAGAATTGACCTCACCCATTGTCTGTAAAAGATTAAATTTGTTGATAGATATGCTAATAAAATTTCAAATAAAATGTCGAAAGATCTCTTTGTTCTCAAACATCCATCTGTTATTGAGGTATTATATGTTGTAAGGACCTCTTCATTAGATATAAAGCATCCAAAATTCATCAGTGAGACATGTTTCTATAATTTTCTTGTAACATGAAGAACGATTTATCCGTTTAGTTTGGCATAATTTTTTTGATAATCATGGAGTCTTTCTCATGTTCATTTGGGTAAATGTCTCCATCAGTGTTTTTGTGTATTCTAAAATTTTCTCGCTTTGAAGAATATCTCACCAAGATACATATTTATTTCACAGTTCCAATAACAAGATTTCTAACGCCTAAATTTAGGGAATGAACATGATAGTGTCTTTCAGTAGATTTCAATAGATCTTTTTTAAGTGGAGAACCAACTCTGACCAGAAAATGGCAATAATATCTTTGCAAGGCGACAGGAAAATTTGCGGAAAAGTGATAAATAAAAATTATAAATTTTAGCATTTATATCTCATTATACACAGTATAATATGTTCTACACTTCAATACAATATTTAAATTTTTTTTTTTTTTAGTTATCATCGTTGCTATTGTATTCTTTGTGAAATGTTTGTTCGTTGGAATAGTCATTAATTTTACCATAATTAAAATTTAATTTTCGTCATTAATTTTACCATAACTTCAAGGATTCTCTTATAGTGTAATATTACAAATGATTGAAAGTAAATGAATTACAATGCTTCTATATATGATTGTAAAGTTTAAAATTTTCATCTAAAAATTGTATAACTTTATTATAATAAATGTTTATCTAACTACACATATCACACATTAATTTATGTTTTCCAATATAATAGAATGTTTAAATTTTTGTTTGGCTAGACCTACTATAGTACTGCTAAATATTCAGGATAACATTTTTGTTAATTCAATGTTACATAAATACTTTCTTATTGTACAAAACCGTCTCAATATACCAGGAAAAGGTCTATTTTTTTAAATTGTGAAATTCTATGAATAAACAATTGCACAATTGTTCTCAGCTTGAATATATATAAGAAAATCATGGGAATTTAAAACATTTTATTCACCAAAGGAAGAAACCGAACTTTTAATGTAAGTTTCAATCTATAATGATTTTACCATTTTATGATGAGTATTATCGAAAGCTTGGTCCTTTCACTAAAAATTATTTTCGATTAATAGGACGATTTTACTTATTTATAAAATGCTACCTTTAACCGTTTAGTCAGTCTGAGAAATATGATCTGAAAATACCAGACTTTCCTACAGCGTGTCAAGTACCTACACGTTTCTTTATTGATATAAATGAACAGTTGGCTAGGTAATGGCTATACTTGAAGATGGTACATAGGCTTCAGGTTACGACCTTTGGTAGTTAGAAAATGATGTTTTATCGTTTTCTACTGTTGTGTATGTATAATTACATTATCAAGAAATTAAATAACCTTATAATATGAACTTTTAATGTTTTTATTTAAATTATTACTCAATATTTTGAATCCCATCCATAATTGTCTCATTATGTTTATACATTGTATATCAGTCAACTGTATTATATTTTACACAAAAATATTACTAATTACTTGCTCTCTTAATCCTGATAAATGGTCCCATCACCACACAATGGTTCCCCTTTGCAGTTCACGCAATTGGAACAGGACTTGGAACAGTGTCTCGACGAAAAAGAAGAGTTGGTCACAGAACGAGACGTCTTCAAGGACAAGTACGAGCGCCTCAACCACGAACTCAACTACATACTCAAGGGAGATGAGAAGAAGATCGTTGATATTGACGCTCTGGTCATGGAGAACCGCTTTCTGCAAGACAGGCTCAAGCAAATAGAGGAAGAGAAAACACTGGCCATGGCAACGGTCTCCAAGTACAAGGTTTGTACTTCGGTGACTAGGCCCTGATGTTATTATCTCTTCAATCGAATTGTCCAGTAACCGGAGTTAACGAATATAGAATAACATACTTGCGATATCACTATAAATTAAATATTTAGATACGACTACATTAATATTTTCCTTTTAAAAGAAATATATTAATTTTTGTCGCAATATATTATGCTGTTTTATATTATCTAATTAAATTGTAGTAAAATTTATATCATTAATTTCACATCTGCAATTCTTTTTATAATCCTAATACCACTTTTTCTATTTGAGATAATTTTCTATTTGAACTTGTAACACTGTATCACATTTTCTCCAACAAAATTTTGTGTATGTAATTTATTCACTATGAATTCAATTAAAGATTTAAATAGGATATACATGTTTTTACATTCACTTTATTTAAATGAAAAATAACACTAATTTTTTTTATTCTAATCTAAAATAGGTGTACTACTTGATAAAAAGTATACTTTTGTATGAAATATAATATTACTACATTATATATATATATGTTTAACATATATTTACATACACATGTATATTATGTTTTAGTTTTAGATGAGAATATCTGAGAGACACTTTTCACTGCTATTACAATGTCAAGTGATAATAATTGAACAAGCCTGTTCAGATTTACAGATTTCTTCTATTTTACTTAGCCATTACATTACAGCTCTTATGAGCATCAAAGCATCCTTTGGGTTATACTTCTTTCTATCACTATATTATATTCATTTTATTCATTTTTTTATAAGAAGTTCTATTTCATCAGAAATGGTGAATTCTTATTTTTTTCGATTATTTATATTAATGAATTTCTCCCTAGTATGTTTTTTTAAATTATTATTTAATTATTCTGCTTAGCATTACTTTATGTATGACTTTTGGATTGTTATTATTTGATGTGTATAATATTAAATTAATTGCTGTAAAAAATAATCACTGTTCATCATTACAACGTCTCGTTTTCTGAAACTTTGCAGACTCTTTTAGAACGTAAGAAGGGAAAAGTTCTAGTTGGGATGCCCTATGGGATTCCTAGCAAAACGAGCTCGGGATCAGTTCTTATATCACAGAAGCAAGGTTTGTATTGTAATACATATATACTTATCATTATTATTATTAATGATTCAACGAATAAATGTTCAACGTGATTTGTACTCATGTAATCTAAATCAATAATAGAGACATGATGTCTTGGTTAAACATCATCACTTGTAATTTATTTATATCTTAATTTTAATGTAGCTCGAGTGATACGGACTTGCCGTAATAGCTAGAAAGCCAAATCCTTACTAACTGCCCGAGCAATGGTGGTGAAACACTTATAATGTTCGCACTGTAATCGTAAGGACTTCAGTTCGATACTGATGTTACTGATAAGCTCCATAAAGAGCTAAACGCCTATAATATTTGGTTTTGCGGCGATTGGCAAAATTATTTATGTGTATTTAGTCAGAAGATAGCATTATTATCTATTAAAGAATATTTTATACCCTACCATGTTTTGTTCCATTTTTATTGTAAATCGTGAAAACTGTTGACACTTTTTAATGAATTGTCAATAATATGGTTATGGTTTTGATTTTATTATTTATTCTTAAAAGTACAATCATATACAATCAATTATTTTACCTTTTGTTAAAATTTCTATTTTATACAGTCAGTTGTGTTGTATAGGCATCTATGCAGTTTTTAATTACTTAATTACTGCGATTTTTAATGTAGGACATCCATAAATATGATTATAAAATTTAGAGATATTAAAAACAATTATTTGACCCTCACCACCTATCTGCACCTTTCATCTTTTTTCTTTATTAATTCTAACAGGTAATGATGTTTTCTTTTTGTAAAGATTTAATTTGTTATCCACTTTCTCTTCTACTTTTCTTGCTCGCCTATCCTCTGTTCATCTCTCTCCAACCTTCAGTTCGGGAACTTCTCTCTTCCAATACTCCGCTACCATCGACACCACAAAACCTCTCCGATCTCCAGAGTCTATCTCGAGCACTCCTGGATACTGTAAATGATAAGAGTCTCGCACTTTGTCATCAACGCAGGACTAACAAGTAAACTAGTTAATGCTCCGTTTCTGAATAGGTATACATTTTTTAAATGGTACATGAAATTCATATTATAAGAATATCTAATATTATATAGAAAAAGTATACAACATGAAAAACGAAATGCTTTCATATTATATTATTTTATGTTTTGTAATGATCATACTAACTACATAATGCAAATTGTTAAATATAGATTATTAGCTATATTATACTACATTTGTGTATTTAAGACCTTGATTGATATTATTTATACATAGATAATGACAATAAATAAATATAATTGATAGTTGTAGATTGTTTCCATTAATTATATAATTCGATAAAAATATAAAAACTTTATTATCTGTTTATAAGTAGATAAATAAATAATTTTATATTACTAATTACTATTGCTTTATTATGTAAAAGTAAATCAATAACATTCTTCCGATGTAGCGTTCCAAAAATACTCTGTTAATTTAATGAGAAAATGTATGTTACAAGTGCGTTTTTATCGACTATCAGAAAGCAATAAATCGTCTGGTGTTTCTAGTCTGTATTTTAACAATTTATTGTATCGCATAGTTTATATTATTATAAGTCAATACGTATTTTCTACAATATTATTTTATTCTGGTTTACGACAGATAACAAATTATTGTTTTGTTTAACATTTTGTTTAAAGTTATTGATCGACTTGATAATAATTAATACATAAGAATATTAATATTTAAATATTAACTATAATAATCTTTATCGATCACTGTGATTCAGGCGGCCATGCTTACATACTCTTAAACCCACAAGGTTGGTAACACCTCGTTTTAATATACTAGGTATTCAATATGATATTAATACGAATATCTATAATACAATATAGAAGTGCAATTTTTACATTATTATTTTTTATGTATGTCCAATGACTCAGTTGGGCCGATCGTATTTAATATATTGAAATATTTATAGAATATCATCTTTCTTTCCAGAATTTTAGGTACACGGGTGTCTGAACTAGAGAGAAAATTGAAAACACTGGAAGTCTCCGGGCTCTGGAATATTGGTAATATTTTGTTTATTCTTTAAAATAATTTAAAGTTTAACCTTTTGTACATAAGTTTTAAAAACGTGTAATAATTTTTTTACATATATTATATGTACGAGTTTGCTTTGTTAAAATTGAATAAAAGTATGAAATGTTAAGATCACTCTCCTATTAAGTAATCGTCAATAAAGAACGTTTTTTGTAACGATATTAAATTGTTATTAATTATTATGTACACTTCAATTATAAAATTGTTTAAAATACTTACATTCATTTTCATTTTTTGTAATCTAATTCAAAAACTAATTTTAAACAGGGTATTATATTTATCTATTATAATTACAACACTACTAACTCTTTATTCCAGTAGAACATTGTACATATATATATTGTACTATAATAAAATATATTTCGAAATATATATACATAACGGCTATGCAAACATTATAGATACTGAATTTTAGTGTAAGGAACTACATGATTAGTATTGTAAACTAAGTGTTTTAGGAAATTTGAGCGCTGTACTTTTAAAGTTGTGTCGTATAGATTCTAATTGTGGCCAACTCTTTGTAAAATTCAAAGAGATCCTTGTATTTTCAAATATATCCTCAAATTTTGAAAAATGTCCTCAAATTTATAATATTGCCATAGCATTAAAATTTAATCTTTATATTCAATTTAACGACCAATACAAACTATTGCACATCTAATGTGTCTACTTATTTTGCATGTTTTTAAAAATATGTTTGTGTTTATTTGTAAACATTTTGTAAATTCCTGTAAATTAGTAAACGTGGTCTGAAAGTTTTAAATAGAAATGTAGCTAACAATATTTTATTGATTCTCGTAACGTCATGTTGAAATTGTTCAAGTCTTGATAATTTATCTTAAAACAACAATAATACTTATTTCTTACACATATATTCAAACTTCATTAAAATATAATGATTTTCTATCGATAAACATTTACAACACAATGCATATGAAATCAATAAGAGTATCAGTAAACATGTATATTATTATTCTGTGGTTTATATAGACACAAATATAATTTTCTTGTTAAAAACAATAAATGGCAGCGCTCGTACTTTACAATATATATTTCTACAGGTTTGAAAAAAATAACATTACATGAGTTATCAATTCTAGGAGGTGAAGAATAATTTTTGTTTTCTAAATTTTAATATGACTTTTTTATATCTCATATCCACATTTTTAGTTAAAGAAAAATTGGGTGCTGGTAAGTGACTTTCTGTGTGAACTCGCATGTAATATCATCTAACATGTCAATATCACCTACTTGTCGTTTAAGCTGTCTGTGTGTGTGATTTTTAAAACCAAATAATACTTAACATTTATATCCTGATGATCCTGTAGTCATTCGTTAATTATGTGTTCTGTGTTTCATATTGCTATTTTATAAAAAGGTAAGCTTGTGAATTATCTTCTGCAGCAATATCCAATACCTATAAATATGTTGGTGAATCTAGTGAATCATCATCTGCAGCATAACCAGTATCTCGAAATCTGTTGGCGAATCTAGCGAATCACCTTCTGCGACAATAGTCAATATCTCGAAATCGTTTTATGAATCTAGGAATCATCATTTGCAGCATAGCCAGTATCTCAAACTCGGTTGGTGAATCTAGTGAATCACCTTCTGCAGCATAGCCAACATCTCGAACTCGGTTGGTGAATCTAGCTAATTACTTTCTGCAGCATAGCCAACATCTCGAACTCGGTTGGTGAATCTAGTGAATCACCTGCAGCATAGCCAGCATCTCGAACTCAGTTGATGAATCTAGCGAATCATCTTCTGTAACAATAGCCAGTATCTCTAAATCTGTTGGTAAATCTAGAAAATTACCTTCTGCAGCATAGCCAGTATCTCTAAATCTATTGGTAAATCTAGCGAATCATCTTCTGCAACAATAGCCAATATCTAGAAATCGGTTGATAAATATAGAAAATCATCATCTGCAGCATAGCCAGTATTTCTAAATCGGTTGATAAATCTAGAAAATCATCATCTGCAGCATAGCCAGTATTTCGAAATCGTTTTTATGAATCTAAGGAATCATCATCTGTAGAAGAGCCAATATCTCGAAATCTATTGGTGAATCTAGGGAGTCATATACAGCAATAGCCAGTATCTTGAACTCGGTTGGTGAATCTAGGAAATCATCATCTGCAGCATAGCCAGTATTTCGAAATCGTTTTTATGAATCTAGGGAATCATCATCTGCAGCAATAGCCAATATCTCGAAATCTATTGGTGAATCTAGGGAGTAATCTGCAGCAATAGCCAGTATCTCGAACTCGATTGGTGAATCTAGTGTATCATCTGCAACAATATCCAGTATCTCGAACTCGATTAATGAATCTAGTGAATCATCTGCAGCAATATCTAGTATCTCGAACTCGATTGGTGAATCGGTTACTCAAATAGTGTTGCGCAGAGATTGATTTTCAAATTATGTTAGAGATATTCTTGAACGTTCATTGACAAATTTCAGACTACATTCCTCGGCTTTTTTTCTTATATAATTAGCTGCAGTATATATATACTGCGAATTTTACTGTCTACTTACGTGAAAGAGTCGATCCTGGAAACTACTATAACTTCTATCAAATTGTGTAATATAGACTTAAAGGACATTAGAATTCAAAGGTTGGTATTGGGTTTGTGTCGAAGCTAGGTGCACGAGATTGTCATTTCCATCAGAACAACTGAGTTTTTGAATAAATTGCCAAGTCATGTTGATTGCAATTGGCAATAATTTGAAAGAGCATTGTTCACTTCAATACTGATTAGAACCATATCTGCCTTTTCCCTTTTGTGATTTGGAAATCAATTGAAACAGGAGTTTTAAACACAAAGAGCTAATTTACTTTTCTTGTATTTTATGTATAGATATCGCTTTGTCCTGGACATGAAGACAAACCGAAATGTCAAATTAGACAACCAGAGAGCTGAAAAGAGAAACTCCACGAGAAACTTCGTGATCATATCTATGAAAAAAAGAAGAGTATGGTTACAGCTGAAAAGATCGAAATCAACTAATAAATACTTTTTTAAAGCTTATCGGGACAATTAAATATGTTACTTAAAAGAACATCAATGTTTTCTACGACTAGTGAATTTTTATTCCAGATTATTATTTGTTAAAGCACTTTTGTCAATTTTGGTATTTTCCCTTTGAATTTATTATCCTGAGTTTTATTTGTATCGGGCGTAATATTTCTTAAATTCACCTGATATTGTTTACTTAAAAAATGGCAGAAACCGTCCATACAATTGTTATTTTAAACAAAATATATAGTTAAACTAAATATAGTCTTTTGTAATGTATATATAATATTTATTTGTTGTATGTATCACATTATATTTTAGATTTACTGTTAATTTTTTATTTTTTTATTCTTATCATCAATTTTTTTTATCGATAACGTTTAATTATAAAAATATATTAGAGAAATAGAAATTAGAATTTTTATGTTTTGTGTATTGTGTATTGTGTATTGTTCAAGTAAAATGATCTGGTAAAATTAATTAGCTTAAAAAACGGAACACTAAAACATTATATGTATATCAAAACATTATATTTTTCAACTTACCTTATTCTAACTTAAAATTTTCTATAACATAGCTAAATTGATTTTTTTTATTATTACTTAATAAATAAAGTTTGTATTTATATGCTATTTTAATTTTAACTAGTAGCCTGAACGTTAAATTATTTCAAATATGTAGATATCGCCATAGAAACACGCGAATCATAATGATTAATCAACGACTCTCAAATGTTATAATCTATAATCTTTGGTAATCATGTAATAACACTTCTGATATCATTTTGATTTTAAGCGCTTTATAAACGTATTATTATTATCATCCAATCAAATGTTTTATTTATAAGCTTGTAAAACTACCATAAGTAAACAACTACAATCAATTAATTTTTGTTTGACAGTATCTGCAGTTTTGAGGACTTCAAATTTTTATAATTAATTTCTTCAGCTTTCGAGTGATGCGTAGATGAACAAGTTATTTTTTCTAAAATATTTACGAATAAAAATATTGAAGCTACTTTGATGTAAGCGTAAACAAGTGACAGCCCATTTATAGCAATAAAGCGACTACTTCAGCTAAATTTCTTTACTTGTATTTTAAATTTCATGTGTCAGTATTAGTTTGTCGCTTCTTTCTAGATATTCATATTTCTATCATATTACTGATGTAATTCTTTTCAGACGCCTCGAACACATTGGAACGACTAAAACTTGAGTGCGATGAGGTGAAAGCAGTAGTGAGTTCGGGTGAGGTTGGCGATCATCCCATGACGACTGGTTCCGACACAGCCGAACCGGCTGCTGTGTTCCGGACTAGTCTAGATTCTGAGGATATAGAAGATGATCGCGTGGAGCTTGTGGACGCTGAGGGAGATTTGTTAGGCCTTTTTGATGTCGACCGGCCCAAAGGTAAATTTAATAATGCCGATCTGAATTTTTCGCCAATTTCTTTCTTGAACATATTTATTGTAATATTAAACGCTAACTCTAAGAAAGTACCTATTTAATAAAATAGGTAATTTTTTTATTTTTAAGCTTTATTTTCTGTCATTATGATTACAGAAATTGCCATACACTGTATAATATTAATAGCTGATGCAAATCAGATAAAAAGTACACTCATATATAATTTAGTTTTTAGCAGTAAAGCATGCTTATCAATCCAAGTTTTAACTTTTTTTTCTGTGAAAAATATTTTACCGAATATAGACTCTATAGTTAACGGTTCGTATTACATACCATATAAATAACAATTAATAGAGCTAATAACATTTGATCCCATATAGTATAAGAGAAATACCTACCTAAGGACACTAGAGCGTTATAATAGTCATCTTACAACTGAAGAAAACTCTTTTTTAGTAGAAAGGTGTTAATTTTAAAGTATTGTTAAAAATTCCAAATATTTACCCATAATAGTTTTAAACAATAATTGCAAAATAAAAGCATAAATATTTCAAATATTTTATTAACACGATTCTATGCAACTAATTTAATTGTCTAATAATATTATTTTAATATATATGATTATATATTGTACATAAAATATAGTTATTTTGCATATAGTGTTATATACTTTAGATCTCTGGTCCTTGGCCTGGTTCTATTCCACTCGTCCATTGCAGTTTGTGCAAGATAGGCTGCTCAGCCATGAAGATGTACATATACTATGTCTTTTCGAACAACCATTACATACGATTTTTGATCAGCCTTTCTCACGCAGGCCTAAGGTGTCTGGTCAGGGCCTGCTTTGACTTTAGGCATTATATGTATTATGCACTTTTGAAGTCTTATCATACTGTAGTCAACGCGTCCGTTACATTTGCGGTTTTCTTATATTGTTTCTTTCTCCACCTTCGGTGTTCTGCCCTCCATAACTTCGTTCTAGTTCTAAAGTAGTTTTTCCTGAAAGATTATTCTATACAAATTATTGCCAGTTTTATTATTTGGCCTTCCGGATGTTGTGACGTGTATGTTATGCAACTACAATCCGCTTCCTTTTTCTTGTGTCATCTTGGACAGCCCTGTGGGCTTTGTTTATGTTTTTCGTTGTTTTCCTACATTATTTATCCATCAAGCTAATGAATGGGTTTTTACGCACCCTTTTAGGGAAATTCGCTTTTACTGCTTTCACAAGGATATTACAGAAAAGTTGTTCACTTTCCAGTTGAGAGAAATCTTTACAAATTCCGATTTCTAACACTTAAGTATTATAACCATACTAATATTATAAATTATATGTTTCAATCACACCGAATTGAAATGGTGTAATCAAAACTAATCTTACATACTTAAGTAGGACATTTTTCAATTACTTTATGAGGTACCTATAAGTAGCTTAAGTTTTATTATATCACATAATCTGCATTTATGTTTTGAAATTTTTTCAATTTATGGGCTATTTCTTGTGCAGTCCAAAGCAATTTACGAATATCCCCTGTAATGAAGTAATGAATATAGAAAAATATAGTTTTTCTTTACAATTTATGCTTTTTGTAAGAAACATTCGCTAATTTTAAAAATTATTTTTGAAATATTAATTGTGATATATATGAACATATTTAGACACGTAGACACATTTAAATTAACAAGGTAAAAATCATTATTATTATTTTTATCCTTATTCTTAATATAAGAAGAAATCCCTTATTCAACATTATATTTTAAAATTTAGAGTGCTAAAACTATTCCAATATTTAATATTCTATTGAATATATAGACACAATTAATATTTAGCAGAATAAAACTATATACTTATGCCACAAGAAAACGAATTGGTTTTAACTTATAATATAATATAATATGTCATATAAGTAGGTATTATACAATACGGGTGCTAATATTATTTAACTAATATTTTTAACTAAATATGGATATAAATTCATTTCGTATTAATTTAATTTACCTTTAGAAATTTACTTAAATTGTATATAATAATATGTAATGCTTCGCACTCTATCTGTTCCGATGTAATTTTAATTTACAAATTGCAGTAAAAAAAGAATTATTCACCCTTAGGTGAACACTATTGATGTTATTAGGTCATGAGATCATTTTTATTGGGTAGCAGTAGTCAAATCACAATATCCTTGTATTTCTTACCTAGAATGCCTATGGAGTATAGTTTAGTCTAATTTACTTATAGATTACGCGGGGGTGAAGCGTGTGTTCTCGAGTTAAAAGCGATTTATTGTAATTAAATAATTTTTATTAAAAAGAAATTAATGAGAACCATTAATTATTATTATTATACTTATATATTTATAAAGCGCCTCTAGATCAAATGAATGATGTCTGAGGCGCTTAATCCGAGAATAAGCATCTTAATCTCGGAAACAATATTTGTATTGAAAATATATAAACCTAAAGAAAGGTTAAACATGCATTATTAAAAGTTGCCATATAAATAATTGTTTAGAATTTATTCGCAAAAATCAAATGAAAGAATGCAAGTGCCGCATCATAATTATTCCTTCACATACAAGTACAATTCCACACAAGTTTAAGTACAAATAATCTTTTTCGATCGCATTTAGTTATTTGGTGCAATTAAAAATATTTATGTTAAAAAAGGTGTTTCTTAAACATAGTATACAAACAAGTATTCAATCATACCACTCTCGTTAGATGTCCTTGCATCTCATTCCTACATCTCGCAAAAGTTCCCTGCCTCCGTTAACTTTTCTAGCAAATATGATTACCTAGCCTCTATTCAATACGCCATCATGATTGAAGTCGATATTTTGCCAGTTGTTGTTGTTAACTTCCACTGAGGCTAGCGCCTCACAAGCCTTTCGGCTTTCACCATCATTTGGTCCGTCCTTTCTGCCTCTCCGAGGCTGCCAAAGCGGAAATCCGGGCCGAAGATTTCCCACCGGGCTGTCTTCAAGCTTGGACACTTGCATAGAAGGTGTTCCGCAGTGTCCCTTACCTCCCACATCTGTCACAAAGGGCTCCCGGGCAGTCTACGTCTGGACATCCTTTGCACTCGTTTACCATTGACTTCTTTCCGATCCTGTGGAGGTATTGCACCGGTGTGGGCCTGGTGGATGCTAACGGCCGTGTTTCTATCGAGCTTGTCCGTGTCCTCGGGTTTCCTTCTACCCTGACATACCTTCGCGTACCATCCTTCCCGCCTGTTTCTCCAAATTTCCTTCTCTTTTCTGACAATCTGCTTGAAAATAGCTCTTCCTTCTACTCTAACCTTCTTCTGATCTTTTTTAGCGCCTTCGTTAGCCAGCATGTCGGCCTCCTCATTCCTGGCAATTCCACAGTAAACGGGTACCCATTGGAGTTCGATTTTCGTACCTATCTGCCCCAGTTCTTTCAGTCGGATCCAAATTTGTTCTGCTTTCTGTGAGTCGCTACCGTCAGGGCCTGATTCAAGTCTCTGGAGGAGGGAGCGTGAGTCGGTGTATAACCTCACGAGCCCCCTAGCGTTCCTCTGTTGTATCATCTCAACGGCTTTGCTAAGTGCCATCTGCTCCACTCTGAAGCTCGAAACCCAGGCGCCAGCTGGTATGGTCTCCTGTACCTTAACTCCTTCTTTGTTAGTCATGTATATACCCCCCCCCCCCCTCCGTTGCGTACGC